>CABHPH010146485.1:0-40245 GCA_902168325.1 Peromyscus nudipes | reverse complement strand
TAGAACTTGGGAAAGAATAGGCAACAATGACATTGCTGGAATCTTTGCCTCCCTAAAATGCAGGCAGCTGTTTTGAACTACCCAGGCTGAATGATGTAAGCCAATCTAATAACTTTCATCTGTAATATATATTCATTCACTTACTGCCTTTCTTCCAAAGAACTCTGACTAATACATGTATCTTCCTGGACAAATATATTCAAATGATTTTCTGAAGGTAGAATGGCACTGCAGACTTTCTTATGCCCAAACATAGTTTTTTGTTGTTGTTGTTGTTTTTTGTTTTTGTTTTTCGAGACAGGGTTTCTCTGTGTAGCTTTGCGCCTTTCCTGGAGCTCACTTGGTAGCCCAGGCTGGACTTGAACTCACAGAGATCCGCCTGCCTCTGCCTCCCGAGTGCTGGGATTAAAGGCGTGCGCCACCACCGCCCGGCTCCATACATAGTTTTATGCACCCCATATTGTTTTCAAAAAATAATTAGGGGATGTGATGAGAAACTGGGATATACTGGTATATGCGCGCGCGTGTGTGTGTGTGTGTGTGTGTGTGTGTGTGTGGTGTGTGTGTGTTGCTTATATAACAGATATTATATATTAAGGTGCTATATTTTTATGCCTATATAGTCTTGTACTTTTAAAATGATAAAAGTGGAAAAGATAAAGTATTACAGGACATCAAAATTAAACCATGTTTTCCACATAAATATGGTTAATGTTATACTATACTTAATGTAGTATATAAATGTGATTCCTGAGAGAATGTTCTTGTAAAATTCTATAAATTTCAAGCAACTAGAAACTATTATTTTTCTGTCATATAAACCCAATCATTTTGAAATATGTAAAATGTAATCATTGCACGAGGCAGTGACTTGCCCAAGGCTATATACAAACAGTAATAAAATCAATACTAAAATAATGTTATTTGTGCAACAGCAAGTTGCCACGCCATATGCTCATGGAAACATGAGCGGTCTAACAAAATGAGAAGGTTTCAATATTGTTTTAAGAGGAAATAAACAATGAAAATGATAACACATAAAGCACAAACAAAGCGACACATGCCAAGTGTGTCTTGTCAAGTGCTTCTTAGATGACAAACCATATTTTAACTGTTTCATACATGGTGTCTTCATATGTAATTCAGTCAATAAAAGTGAGATTTATAGAGTGATCATATCCATGTATGCTACAGTAAAATGATTCAGAATGTGTGTAAATTGCCCAAGGTTATACAGATAGTAATAATAAGTAACCTATGATTCAGGACGACTAAGGTCTAACACATAGTATTCAATTCATTAATTCTTTCCTACATAATGTCATATACATAAATCATTAATTCTCACAAAGACAACAACCTCATATGATATCACACATAGATTAGATATTTATGAACACTTCAGCAGCTGCCTTTAGTCCCCAGTGAAACTTCTCCTTTCTCTCAAAAGATAGCCACTGTCTATAATGGGGTGTAGCTCAGACCTTTAAAATCCCGTATGTGCTACACTATACCACACATTTCTTGATATATGACTTCTTTCATTCCTTCTGTGGTATTATATATATATATATATATTACTAATTTGTCCATCTTTATTTTGTTTTATTATAATGCATCACGTGTATGTCACACAACTTACTGGTTGCTCTCACAATTTATAGATATTTCTATCAAAAACACAGTTGAAAATGTTGACTTCTGGTCTGTGCTGGATTTAGGAATATATATGTGGGAATATGTATTTAAGGTTGTCATTACTGTATGAATCTGATGTGTGGGCACATGCAATATGCTAGATAATGTCAGGCAGATCTCAGAATGATTTAAATTTACCCCATTACACCTGGAGCCGATTGTACATTCTAACACTCTGGATCCTCTCATACATGCGTGCTTTATCTTCCCCAATGGTATGCTTATTTATGTCTGCCCTAAAATTAAGCTACCTTCAAGTTTTTACTAATAATGAATTAATTTCAGATGGCACCTCCCTAGCCCTCACACATGGTAAAATTTTCTTCTTGTCTCAGCCTTCCAAGTGCCTGGGTCTAAAGAAATGTACTTTCCCCAAGCTAAAAACATTCCCATGATCCGTGTTTTCCTTTATTACTATGTTTGTGCCCTCCATAAGTATCATTTTCTTGCAAGAATAACTAACTCAATTTACATGTCACATACATTCACATACCTTTTAAAGTTAAATTAAGATGAACAAATCCTCCTTTTCCTTTATGTTGGACATTTGCCTTGATGGAAGTATCCTTGGTGAAGATACCAAGTTTGGGAGTTTGGGAGGTAGTGAGGAAGCACAGGCCAACCTCTCTGAGCAGAGCATTGCACATTAGCAATGCAGAGAGAGACGCAGAGAGTACCTGGTTCCTGTGGCTTCACCCCCTTTGCTTCTCAGGACTCTTCTTTGAATACAGGATTTCCAGATAAAATGTCCCCAACTCTCCTCAAGCCATCAGCCATGATGAGTGCCTCCCTTAGCTACCATTAAGACACCAATCGTTACTTGGATCCTTTGTTCCTTCAGACTTGTTCATGGGAGCCCTGTGGTCATTGACTAATTTTATACAGCTTTGTTCCTCCCTAGCTCCTCCCACAAGGTGAGAAGCTCAGTGTGGTTCAGCCTCCCCAATTCACAATCCACAAAGGCTCAAAGCGGTTTATTAGGTACTGTTCCAATTTCATGACTCTAATTTGCTTATCTATGTCTTGGAGCACATTGGTTGAAAATACAATCTTTTCACTGTAATTAGAGTCGCCACCTTGTTCCAGCTACACAAGTAGACTCCTGGATCTCTTCACTCCCTGCAAGTTCATTTGTTTACTCTTGCACCAAACCATACTGTCATTTCCCACCTCCCTCATTTAATTACAAAATTTGATAGCTAATGATGTAAATCCTCTAATTAGTTTTCCAGAAGATAAAATAACCTTGCATTTATGAAATAACACCAAGTCAGTAATCTTCTGTTTTTAAACATAGCTGTATTAATTCTGTTCATATTTTGTTTATAATTTTTCAGCTGTGGTTCTGGCAGACCTGACCCAAAAGTTCTTTTTAAAGATTCCTCTTAACTTGGATATTTCCATTATGTTCAAATATTTGTAGGATCTCTGACACGTACACATTGCTCCTACATAAAAAATGCCACTGTGGCTGCATGCGATGTCTCTCTGTATTTACCCAAGGATACCACTGTGGCTGCATGTATTTACCCAAGGTTTTAATTACTGTCGCATTGGGATACACTGGATCTTGCCACTATTAATGATAAGACCCTTGATAAATAAATGGAGTAAAACATCATAATATTATACCTTAGGGATTTCCCCACATCCCTGTATCTTTTTGTTGATTATATTCAGTTCAATGTGGAAGTCAACTGTCTTAGCCTTAACTATAGATTAAAATCAGGAAGGAACTAACTAAATATTCCAATACTTCACTGCCACCCAAGACTGACTGAACCTTGATCACCAAATGAAAGGACAAGTCATCTGTCATTTCAAAAATTTCCAGTTCTAAAATCAGGATTGAGAGCCTTCACTGAAACATACGAGACGTACTATCTGGAACAGCCTCATCTAGACATTTCTACTGTAATTTAGATAAAATGAAAATCGTCATTTTATGAATCGCCTTTAGGTTCTGTCCCATTGCATAATGCAAAACAGATCAAAATTTCAAATTTTACTATGTTTTTAAAGTTATTTATGTTCACAGGGAAAATATAATTTCATGAGAAAGATCCCTATTTAAAATATATTATCATTTTTGTGAAAGATTGCATTTGGCTTGGGACAACTCCCTGTTAAAATATAGAGGTTACCAGAACTCAATGAATTTGTGCTAGTTAAATGTCAGATAAGTCAAAGTAAATGCCTTAATGCCATTCAACAATTTGCCTTAGGAATATTTAGGAGGACTGTAAATAGTATGAGTGAACACACACACACACACACACACACACACACAATCAATCAATCAAACAAACAAAAAACCTCAGCTCTAGATAAAATTTCATAAATATCAAAGTACAGAAATATATTATCATTAAGCCTTCACATAGTCATTTGAAGCAGATAGTACATCGTAGCTTTTATGGTGAGACAACTGGAGTCCTGAGTTTAAGTAGGGTTTCATTTTGTTTTGTTTATAGGGGCACAAAAATTCATAATCAAGAGAGTAAGAATTTGAGCTTTTGTCCGTCCTTGTATAGAACTTATTGTGCTGTAATTCCTCTCTCATAGTGCAGAAGATAGCATGCTATAACAGGAATTTGTTTTTCATTACTTAATAAATCATTTTTCATGAGCAGAGGGCACTATTCACTTCAAATCTATGCATTCTGGGCCAAACTAAATTGGAATTCTTTGGGAAAGAAAATGGAACATTTGCAAGCCTGTAAGAATTAAACTATTAAATATTTTCTCTATTGTTGAATTTAGAGATTATTTCCTTTTGGAGCAGACATAATTTCCTTTTGTACAAATTGATGGTATGTTTAAATAATAAAAAGCTATTCAAATATCTTGAGTATAACATCCACTCATCTCCAATCCAATTCTGTTACTGATTCTTCCAATAGGAAAAGAAGAGCCTTGCATTGTACAAAATGCCTTAACAGGGTTTTCTCTTGAGCCTTAAGTGAAATGTCTTCTGGAGAGCTTGCTCATGATCTACCATGCTTATTATGTATATAAGAACCGGTTGGCTACTTCTAAGGTTAGAAGTACTAATACCTTTCATGCAGGAAAGGACCCGAGTAGATAGAGGAAGTTCGTCCGGGTGACTATGAAGTCTTCCTTGAGAAGATCTGAAGTGATTTCTTGTAATACATTTTCCACTACAAACTGTGCATACAATTCAGAGATGCATTTCTTATAGTTTCTTTTCTCCATGAAACAAAGTAAGTCTCTCCCTGAAACCTCATTAAGACGATTATTGACATTGTCTAACTCTGTAACAATTATTTTACTAGACACAGATAGTTTACCAATGTTTCTTCATCTAGATGTAATAACACCTTAATACCTTTCAGTGAGACAGGGAATGTGTCTAATCTACTTTAGGCATTATCACAGTGCTTTGCTCATAAGAGCTCAATAAATGTTAAATTTATTGGAATTCTGTGGCTTGAAATTAATTTACTTAACTTGCATTAAGCCCTGGGGTTCTTTCATTTGTTAATGAATTTCTGTGTGGGATCCTTAATAAGTGGAAATATGCGAAGGTCATGCCTAATGACTGGGATGCAACAACTGTAGCATTTGTTTTGTTCATCTTCAGCTCTTTGTGTATGCTGCCCCAAAATAATATTTATTGGTAAAATAATTTCTCAAATGAACAGTCCATAAATAAAGAAAATACGTTATCAACATTCTTCTCAAAATTATTTTATTTGATTAACTTCAAGTGTTTGGGGATTTTGAATATCATTTCCTTTCCATTTGTACTACAAATATTACATTCGCTGAAAAGGAAAATTAAATGCTGCAATAGTAGAGAGGATGTCATGATCATAAATATGATGCATTTTATTTAAACATGTTTGTGAAATAGGGTCGTTTAGTAGATGGAAAACAATCAAAACTAATCATTCGCTATGAAAACTTTCAGACATTCTAAGCCATTGTGAAATTACATAGAAAACCATCTATGAAAATTGCCTTGAGATATCTTAGACACTTCTAATCTTACCTGATTCTAGGAATGAATCAGCTTGAAGTTCATGGGCGCTATGATTTCCAGTGAACTGTGCGATCCAGTAGATTTTGTTAGAAGCCTTGCTTATGCTGCGTTGCACTGTGCACAGTCTCTAACCTACCCTCCTTTGTACACTTATTTCTGACTGTGGCCTTCATCTTCGTTCCTGTTTTGTCTCCAAAATGTGGAGACATTAGTAACTTTGTTTTTACATGTAATTTAATGTTTTGAAGAATGTTCAGGGGTGCCGGGAGATGAATCAGTGGGCAGTGAGCTTGCTTCTCAAGCATGAGGTCCTGAGTTTGGATCCCCAGCATGCAGACGCTAAGCACTGTAGCTTACATCTGTAACCCCCAAATTGTGTGTGTTAGAAGTGGTATTGAGACATGTAGATTCTAGAAGGTGGCTGGCCAGCCAGCCAGTGTAACCCAAACAATGAGCTCCAGGTTCAGTGAGTGATCCTGTTCAAAAGATTTACAAGGATAGTAATAGAAAAAGAAGTCAGGTTCATCCTTCATCTTATACACACACACAGACACACACACACAGACACACACACACACACACACACAATCTATCATTTATAACAATTTTTAAATTATTATTTCATGGGTATGGGTGTTTTGCCTGTATGCATATCTGTGTACTACAAGTTTGAAGAGCCTGTGGAGGACAGGATGGAGGATGGTGATGGGTCCCTTTGGGATAGTTACAGACAGTTGGGGGCTGCCATGTGGGTGCTAGGATTCATACCCAGGTCCTCCGCAAGAGGAGTCAGTGCTCTTAATCCCTGTGTCATCTCTCCAGACCCTATACGGCCATTATTATTATAAATCTAATCCATTTGTATATTTGTTAGTGGGGTAGGTTTCCTAGGGATTAGGAATATGGGGATTCACCAACCCTTGTGATTCTACACTAACCGATTTCAGGTTAGTTTGTATTATGTTCTGTGTCTCTGAATATCATCCTTTACTAGGCAGTGTTCAAATGGATCCTGGAATGTTTGCAAACTGCTTCAAAGACTGCACTGATAGTTTGCAGCAATGCAAATCATTGCAACTTTCAAGACTGTTATGTATGAATCTTTGATCTAGATGCCTTGTGTGTCTGCCAGGCTGTTACAGCATTAAGGGTGGCCATTAGGTTTCTTGCCCTTATGCTTGTTTTTAACCGTAAAAAAGTCACAGTGCTGAAATGCCTGGCTTTTTTTTTTCATATTAATTGGCTATTGTTGGTGGTTTTGAGTAAACCAACTACCTATAGTTACAAACCTCTTCAACCAACAACCCTCTCTGGATCACAAAGTCTGATTTTTTTTTCATTGTTGGTTTTTCTCAGACTCTTAAATAGAAAACAAATCCACTCTATATAAAATGAAAGTAAAGGAGGACAAGAATTAAAGCATTGCCTTAAGTCTGTGTTGAGTGGCTGTATGTCTGGGTATTTGAATGAATTGTAAACTTTCTCTAAAGTATGCTTATTTTCTTTTTAAAATATATGTGAACAAGCAGAAAAATAATGCAACTCAGCTCAATAGTAAATGCAAAATCCATGCAGTAACTGCTGCCTTAATGCATATCTGTAGCTGAATATGCCCCCTCTTCACCATGCATACCATGCACCCCAAAACTGTAAGTTATTTAGGCGTGTACAAAAACTGATCAAATTGGAAGAATTAGATATAAATAAAAATAAATAAATACTACATAAATAGGGGAGTTTTTCTTGTTGTCCAGTTTAAATTTCAAAGCAGAACTTGAGTTTCTTCTCATAGAATGTATCTCCTTTGGTACAGTCTATTTCACAAAAACCCAATATTCCTACATTGAGCAAGTGTGTGACATTTTGCATCTCTCCTCCCTTGGGGTGTGAGCTTTGGCCAGTAGAGACTGAGCTATCTTTCCACTATGATACTTTGTATCTTCTGAAAGCAATTAAATGTGTTTTCCTAATTGAGGAAATCAGGATTCTTGGGCGAGCTCGCTGGGTTGTGGGGACTCATGGGACAGTCCTCATGCAGGTACTGTGAGGATTCACTGGTTTCAATATCTGAAAGGCATAATGCTAAATGCTACTCTGTGAATCATTAGAACAGATGTCTCTCAAAGAAAGGGGTACATCCTATTTATTATTTATTTAATCTATTTATGTTATCTTTGAAATGTTCAGCCCACAGAAATTGATGAAGCTTTTCCATAGAAATATACCAAACTAGTTCTGAGATCATATTCATAAAAATGTATTTTTTTAAAGGAAGAATAATGCACCCAGAGTCTTCTTTATCTAGATCCCTCAGCATCCCCACCACGGTAATGACTTTTAATACATTAAAATCATACATAGAAAATGTGACTGAGAACATCCATGATAATGTCAATGTTAAAATATAAAGCACAGGAACACATCAACTTACTTATAAATAGAGGGAGGAATAAATACCTCTCCATGCAATTCAATGTGGCAGCCAAGACTGACCACGCTGTAGCAGAACACCATGAGACCTGCCAAGATGTCTCCTTGCATCTGCTCTCCTGGCATTAGCAGGGGAATCCAGGTGCAGAACAGTCATTGGCAAGGTCTCAGATTAAGTTCTGAGATTTGGAAAAGCCCAGATGACAGGTGGGATTCTCAGCCAAGAATAGGAGATGGCATTTCAAATAGAGTAGGCATGATAGAAATCTCAAAAATTATTTAAACCTCTGAAACTAAGGAATTTGAAAGGAAGTTTCCTCAGGCAATTTTTATTGCACATATTATTTCTTCCTGGTATATTACAAAATATTATCCATTTATTGTGTTTTTCTGTACAGCAATAGAAATTAATATGAGACGATTTTAAGGTCTTGTTCTTGAACTTTTCCAGGGAAGGCAGAAAACAATGCCTGCTCTACCAAGATAGAGAGGCCACTGACACGGTATAGAAAGAATTCCATCTAAATCCAGCTTGAGAACCAACAGGTACTTTGGTGTTGATACATTGAGACAATCATGAATAACACCACCCAGAATTCTTTGCAACTCACAGGGCATCTATACACCTGAAGAGTCCCACCAGCAGTATGGGTGATGTATAAAAACCACACTAAAAAAGAACCTCTCAGCCGGGCGTTGGTGGCGCATGCCTTTATCCCAGCACTCGGGAGGCAGAGCCAGGCGGATCTCTGTGCAGCCTGGGCTACCAAGTGAGCTCCAGGAAAGGCGCAAAGCTACACAAAAAAACCCTGTCTCGAAGAACAACAAAAAAAAAAAAAAAAAGAACCCCTCTAGAATAAAAGAGGCAGGTCTAACCATGACTCTCCTCTGATGGAGCAATAGTTTATCCCTTAAATAATCTTAGGGGGAGAGCAGGAGCCTTGTGGATTTTATGGTATTCTCTCTTCCTTTCATGAGAGGATGATGTTAGGCCAGATATGGTGAGCATCTCATGGCTTCTCTGATTCAAAATGGTAATGATGTCCAATGCAGAGAATGCAGATGCAGCAAATATTTTTTGGTTTTTAATCTGTGTGGGTCGTAGGGGATTTATTTCATGACTCAGAAATTGTCCAGACTGTACAAACAAATATGAAGCTTATGAGAGATGTCTGTAGTGAAGTTAAAATTTGGAAGTCCACATCTACACTTGGTATTTACCAACATGTGAATGGATGAGACCATCATAGAGAAAGAAGCTGTGTAACCCAACACAAGAGGCATATTGATGGTTAATCTCAATTGTCAGTTTGATAAAACCCAGAAACATGGAAGACAGACCTATAGGCAGGCTAATTGAGAATTATCCTAATTTGTGTAATGGAAGTGGGAAAATCTATCTACTATGGGTGGTAAAATTCCCTGTGCTAGGATCCTGGAGTGTACAAAAAGAAGAAAGTGAGCTAAACATAATTTAGCATTAATGGATCTGCTTCTTCACTGTGCATGTGTTGTGATCAGCTATCCCAAGTTCTTGTAGCTCTTCCCCACAATGACAGACTATAATTGTTGAGTTATAAACCCAAATAAACTCTTCCTTCCAAAGTTGTTTGAGCCACGGAAATTTACTAGAGCAAAAGAAATTAACCAAGACAGACAGCTCTCATTTGAAATGAATAAACAAAACCTTTAAATACTCTATGCAGAGGTTTTTTTTTTTTTTACCATGATATAAATTTAGAGCCAAAGAAGGTCATGATATACACTGTATTTTCAATGATCTGAACTTTCAAGAGGCTAAAAATGTTTTAGTCGTCACTAAGAAATTCCAAATATCTGTTTTATGGTCGCAAATCTAAATAAAATAACTATTTCTTTACAGATAACAGTGTGAGAAAAATCCTAAAAATCAATGAAAGAAATACTATATATTTTGTTTCTTATTTATGCATAACATTCCAGTTAGCATATCCCTGCCAGCTAAGCATATCTCTATAGCAAGTTTTGAGAACTCTGTTTAGATCCATAGCCAATTTTTGATTGGATCATTTGTTTTCTTTATTTTTATTTGTTTTTGGGGGTTCTTTGTATATTCTGGATATTAATCCTTTCTTAGATATATAGTTGACAAAGATTGCCTCTTATGCTATGGGTTAAATTTTCACTGCACTGAAAGTTTCCTCTACTGTACTGATTTTTAATTTTATGAAGTCCAATTTGCCAATGGTTGGACAAACACCCAGGCAAATGGAGTTCCATTCAGAAAGACTTTCATTACATTTATATCATCTGTATGATTTCTTCTGGAATTTTCAGCATTTCAGGTTTTACATTTAGGGTTTTGATCCACTTGGAGCTGATTTTAGCTAAGGGTCTCAGCACTATTTGTTGAAGATTTTATCACTGCTGCACTGTGTATTTTTCCATCTTTGTCAAATATCAGGTGGCTGTAACTATGTGCATTCATTTTGGGGTCTTCTATTTATTCCATTGATCTGTTTCTACACCAGTCCCATGCTGGTTGTATTACTATAGCTATGTAATATAGCTTGAAATTTGATATGATAATCCTACCAGAATTGTTGTTTTGCTGAGGATTGCGTTGGCTCTTTAATTTCATGGGGATTTTAGGATTGTTTTGTTCTATTGTGAAGAATATAATGGGGATTTTGAATGTGATTTTATTGAATCTGTAATTGATTTTGGTGGTATGGTCATTTTTTTACAATGCTAATTCTAAAAATCCTTATTAGGCATGGGGAGTCTTGCTATCTTCTGCTGTCTTTTTCAGTTTCTTTAGAGATTTAAAGGTTTCATTGAAGGAGTCTTTTATGTCCTTGATTAAGTTTATCACTACATTTTTTTATTTTTTTTCACTGTTTTAAAAAACATTTTTTGCGTTACCACCTCAAGAAGCATAGAAACCCAAAACGAACTTAATAGTAGAATGTACCAGTTTACAATATACAACACTGTTATAGTTGTTTCTTGAAGTGCTGCATAGATTATTATTAAAAAGAAAAAATGAAAATGGCGCTTAATTTTATACTAATTTTATACATTTTATTTTTATTGCATTGTGAGTGAGAGTGCTGTTGGTATGTGTGAAGTCAGTAAATAGAATGCTTACTCTTTTTTATAAGTCTCATTTTGCTGAGAGTGTTGATTACTTCTAAAAATTTTGTGGTAGTATTTGGGGCTCTCTTAAGTATCATATCAAGTAGGGAAATATTGAATACTATGGTATCTCTTAACTGCTTTTTTATTTCTTCTTTTGAGAACTCTGTGTTCATATCCATCTCCTGTTTGTTAATTTTGTAACAATTTGATTTTTTGCCCTTGATTGCCTCCAAAAATTTGAAAGCAAAACCTCACTTCTGAAAATAACACATCCTTTGAACAGAGGACTTGGAGGAATTGAGCTAGAATTGAACTAGAAGCCTCTTTTTGTGTGTGTGAGAATTAGTTCTTATAGTGCTGGGAAGTACTAAAAAAAAAAGAGGCCAAAAGAGAAATGCAATCAATAGTCACACCAAGTATAAAGCTGATGAACCATGACAGTGAAGAGCATGGCAAGATACCCCCTATGGGTACAACGGTGGCACTTTTATCCTGGTGGAAAATACCTCCTGTCGAATTAGATTTAAGGCCAGTTCAATAGGCGGGAATCCATATCTGGTACTATAAACCTAGCCAACTACCTCTGGCTGGAGAGTTCATGCACCCTAGAGGTGAACTCACTACTGCCATTTTCCTTAACCAATATAGTTTGGAACTATATGCCAAGTACATACCACGACACCCACAGGTAAGTGTGGCTCCCACCCCTTGAGACAGAGAAAGACTGTTGCAGAGATCCACTACTGGTCAAAACACAGAGAATAAATGACCACAGGGTCCCTGTCCCACTTCATGCCTCTGCAGTGCAACCTCTATACTTGAGACTAGGAGAATGGCATGGAGATAAAAAGCAAACAGATTGTGAAAACCAGAATATCTCCTGCTAGACAGTGTCTCCCGGACATGACAGTGATACTGAACCCATGAAATCTCACCACTATGGTTGCCTAAATGAGACCTGCATAATGATTATACCAGTTAACATGCCAACATGGATAAGGGAAATTTCACAAGGCCCCATGCCTAGAATGAGAGATACAGCAAATCAACAGCCATTGAGAGGAGGTGGAATTGATTTGCTCTAGGGACAAACTAATAGGTTGACTGATTTCATGGGGTCAATCTTTATAACATGCACATCCAAGCAACACTACATGGACTCAGTTATGTGTGTGTGTGTCTGTGTCTGTGTGTATTTGTGTATCCATATATATATATATATACACACACACACACACACACACACACATATACATATATACACACAATAGTTATAGGAGAATAAGCCATGGGTTTGATAGGGAGTAGGGAAAGTAAAATAAATATTCATACATACATTTCAAAAATAAAGGAAGAAAAAGAAAAAATGAATAACAATGTTGAAAGTTTTTTTGCTGACTGGTAGAGGCTGCGCTCTCCCCATGGCCTGGCAGCTCAACAACATGGGTCTTCCCCCTTCCAGCAGAACTTTCTGCCTCTGCCTGCCCTCATCTGGAGAATGTCCCTGGGCCTGCGGGACTGACCTCATCTGAAAGCTGTCTCTAAGCTAGATGCGTGATTTATCTTTAGCGTGACCCTTGACACAGATTTCTGCTAGACGACATGGGCTAGGAGCTCTACTACAGGAACCTATGGCCACATACAAAGCTTTGTGATAAGAGTGTGCCACTTAATGCAAATTAGGGTTTGTCCCCAGGCTCCCTAGTCCTATATATTCCTTATATTCTGGAATAAAGTTGAGCTGATTGGCAGAAGTCTGTCTCCTAGAGGACTGTCTCCATTTGTACCCACAGCATCTTGAACCCTGTCCCCTATTTCTGTTCGTTCCACCCTTGTGAACCAATGCAGCCAACGATCTGGAGAAAGAAGCAGAACCATATAACAAAATAAAAATAACAGCCTTATTTTCTTGGTATCTCATCCCCAGGAATAATTCAGTTAGGATAAATGTTTATACCAAAAACTATTATGTGTAGTGATTAATGTATTGGAGAAAAGCTCCAAGATGCATGTAATTGTTCACTGAGAGGTCAATAATTCAATATTAAGAACCCATACACTATTGTGGCTCTATGAAAATTCATAGAAAGATAGCTATATGCTATTACTGCCAACATTAGTGTGTACATGAAATAAAAGACTGTCTTTAGGGGTGGATTTAGGCAAAGTAGGGGTTACCAGAAAAAAAAAACTACCATGCTATTACAGTGGTTCTTAACCTTCCTAATGCTGCAACCCTTAAATACAGTTCCTCATGTGTGGTGACTCCCAACCATAAAATTATTTCATTGCTACTTCATGAATGTAATTTTGCTACTGTTATGAATTGCCATGTAAATATCTATGTTTTCTGATGGTCTTAAGTGACCCCTGTGAGTATTGTTTGACCCCCAAAGGGGTACTAATCCACCGGCTGAGAACTATTGTGCTATTAATTTTAAGGCCTATTTATTGATGTGAACGAGATTCACCCTTAAAGGTGGAATTTCAGTGGTTTTAAATATTCTCAGAGACTTGTGTACCCTTCAGCAATATGTGACCTAGGCATGTCTTCATCATTCCTCAAACATTCCTTCTGTTCATTAGCAGTCACTAGCATTCCTAAGGCTTAGAAGCCACTGAGGAGAATTTGGGTTTGTGCGAATTCGTCCTCTGCACAGTTCATGGAAATGACACTCTTTCACCTTCTGTTGCCTGCTTCCCCCATCTGCACAGGGTGTGGGTATGGTAGTGCTTCATTATTTCTATTGCCAAAAACGATTTCACTGTATACATATCCATTTAGCCTTTCATTAACCAGCTGATAGAAATATGTCCTGTTTTATTTATTATGAATTCTGCTAGTGTGAATGTTTATAAAGTATTTTATATAGACATAATCTTTGATTTCTCGGGTTTAGCCTTAGGAATAGGACCATCCAATTAAGGTTACAGAATAACCTTACACTGGTTGTGCTAAGGAAATGATAGGCTGACTCTTCAAGGAGTTGATCTGTTTTATATTCAGACCATCAACATATGAAGCAACTTATTTCAGCCCCTCTGATGAAACATGCTAGTGTCTGTCTTTTTTACTGAAGCATTCCTAGTAACCTTGAAGTTGTCATTTATTGTGGTCTGGTTTGCATTTTCAGTAGCTATAATGCTTCCCAGCATCTTTTCATATACACGCTAGCCATTTGTATTTCTTTTTTGAGGAAATAGGGCTTCAAATCCCTTGTTCATTTTAATTGAGTTTTTAATTTGTTTGTTTTGTTGTCTCTTGAAAGAGGTCTTTATATATTCCATACACAATTTCACTATCAAATCTGTGATGTGCAAATACTTTCTTCCATTCTGTGGGTTGCTTTTCATAGGGTGCCCTTTACACCAAGGTGTTTAATTTGTGGAGTCTGATTGATTTTCCCTGTTGGTGTTTACCCATGTATTTTAACTGAAAGGTTTAACCTAAACGTTTATGAGTATTAATTCATGTGTGTATGTGTGCCTATACACTTGCAAGGAATGCGAAGTTCCAAATTAATGCTTTCTTTTTGTGTATGGAATCATCATGGCAGTAACTGTTCTTGAAAACAGTATTTATGCTCCTTTAATCTGGGAACTCTTGCTGAAAATGAATTGACCAAAATATTAAATTTTTATATGGATTCTTGGTTACATTCTCCAAACTATATTTGTGTCCTTAAGCCAGTGTGCCATGCTCTTTATGATATAATGACTGAAATAATTTGATTTTGGCCTTTTCCCACATTTTCAGCATTACTTTTGTTATACTAGATTTGTCCAAATGTCATATGAATTCCAGTGACAACATTCAAGTTTTGGAAGAAATCCACAGTTGTGATTTTGATGAAGATTATGATGAATTTGTTGCCAAGTTGTGCAGAACTGTACATTCTTGTTATCGTAATGATTCTACTTCGGAACCAGAGACATGGATATCTTTCCATCTATTATATTTCCTTTAATTTCTTTCAAATAATATTCACAACCTTTATTGTGAGTATTTTCACTTATTATATTAAGATTATTCTGTGGTTATTTGTATAAGAATGGGCCCCATGGATTCATATATTGGAATTTTTAGTCTCTGGGGACTGGAACTCTTTGATAGTATTAGAAGGATTAGGAGGTATGGCTTTGTTGGAGGAAGTATGTCACTGGTATGCTAAGCCCAGTTCATCTTCTCTGGATGCAGATCAGGCTGTAGCTCTCAACTACTTCCCAAGCACTATGGCTGCCATGCCTGCTACCATGTTCTCTACTATGATGACAACTAACTAAGTCTCTGAAACTGTAAGCAAGGCCCCAGTGAAGTGCTTTCTCTTGTAAGAGTTACCATGGTCTTGGTGCTTCTTCACAGTGATAGAACACTGACTAAGATAGACTCCCAAGGGGAAAGAGTGATAATTCAGTGGATAAGTGCATTTGCTAGACAAGCCTGGCAGCCTGAGTTTGAGACTCAGAACCCACATAAAGGTGGAAAGAAAGAGCTAATTCCACAAAACTATTCTCTGAACTCCACACCCATACTCTGACATACATACCTACATACCCGCCATACACATACAGAATAATAGACTAACTAATAAGAATAATTTTAAAATTTTGCACCCAAATATTTGCTTGCTTTACTACTAAAACTTGACTTGTTATCTTCAGTCTGTAGATTCTTCATTTATAACACACTAGAATGTAACTGTCCCCTGTAGATACTTCTTTCTGTAACTTTGCTGAACTAATTTATTTAACCATGTTGTAAGAGTACACTAGCTTCTGCAAGCAGAAATAGCATACAAATTCTCTGTTCTAATTGTTACCTATCTTTTTATGTAATTACTAGACAACAATAGCATGGATCCATTGTTAGGAAGCCCTTGTCAAAACACCTGGGGAACGGAGGGTCATAATTTCCATGCTCAAGCGGAAAAAAATAAATCTATCTTGACCTTTCCTAATTGTGGGTAGAGTTTGAAGTTGGTCCATGCTTAGTAATTAGAGACTTTTATGGCCTTCTGGGAGCTGCAAACAACCATGAACTTTTAACTAATCTACACGAGTCCAAGGATCACTGAACATGTCCAAAGCCATCTATGCATATCTCATTCTTCAGATTTTACTTTGGTCATCTTTGTTTGTCCTGCCTTGTGGTGCCACACATACACTTGTACTATTAAGGGATGGCACTGATCCTTTTCAAGAAATGCCTTGAAGGTAGGGTTCTTTGCCCTGAGCAAGAACCAAGTCAGGACAGATGAACACATGTCCTTTGGATGTGTTGGATAATACAACTTATGATGAAATTCCATCCTAGTTCAACAGTGACAACCCTTTAGCTATGTGTCTTTGGAGGAAGTTCCTCACTGTAGTCAATTGTTTCTACCTCACTCTTTCTATCATTACCATGAATACGGGGCTATCAGCTATCACAATACCACACAGATAAGGAGAGGGAGCTAGAATTGAGGAAGATAAAAAGCCAGAATATGCACTTTCCTTCATCAGGCTTGACCACATCTCTTGAATAAAACTCACTAGACTGCTATGCATCTCTTCATTTACAGTAGAGTACTCTGCAGGTTAATGCTGAGGATTCTCACAAGCATTCTCAATGCTATTATTAGAGCTATAACCATGCTGTGAAAGTCCTAGGATGCTATTAGAGTTTGTTAACTCCTGTATTCTAGAGGTGTGTCAAATCTGTATTATTTCTAAGATAAGCATACACCACAGCCTTAGTTAACGCTCTCTTAAAATGTTAAGGTATGTAGACGTGTAATTATTAGAATAAGAAGAATTTGTGTTGAGAAACAGTAAATATATGGGCTTTAACAAAATGTAGAGAAGACAAGACAATAACTAGTAGGAAGAAGTATCCACAAAGTTGTGTGACAATCTTGAATGTTTTGTATGACAGTGTGCATATTTGGGGTAGAAAAAATTGTGTGAGTAGTTGCAGGAAGGTGTGTACCTATGAGATTTATTATGAAAGATGAGCTGACAATAAATATATTTAAAATGAGTGTATTTTTCATTTTATATTAAATCTATTAAAATAACTTTTCTACTTGTTATAATAGGAAACAAACTTGGAAAAATCTGAATTTTGTTGTTGTTTATTTTTGTTTTTCAAGACAGGGTTCCTTTGTGTAGCCCTGGCTGTCCTGGAACTCACTTTGTAATCCAGGCTGGCCTTGAACTCACAGAAATCTGCCTACCTCTGCCTCCCAAGTGCTGAGATTAAAGGCACACACCACCAGGCAACACAAATCTGAATTTTTGTAGCCACAAAAACTGAACAGGCATCTTCTTGGAGACCATATTACACAATTCTCCTTTCCACTTTAAATGTATTAGAGTTGTTCATATTGAGTATTCTATTGTTGGACAGGATAGAAGATGAGTGTTAGTCTTGTTGAGAATCAAAAATTCCGATTCATCCATGTAGTAAGTATACCTAACAAGGCTGCAGAAGTAATGACCTCATTTGAAAACTTGGGCATGGAGTTAAGAATCAATGAGTAAGAGCACGTGTTGTTCAAAGAGAAGATCCATGTTCTTTTCCAACACCCACAAGGTGGTTCACAACCATCTGCAACAATTGTCCCAGGTGATCTGATCCCATGTTGTGACCTCTCATGGCACCGGACACATGCATGGTGCATATACATACAGGCAGGCAAAATACTCACACACATAAAAATAAATAAATCTTAAAAAATAATAATGTAAAAATAATTAGGGTCCAACAAAAGTGACCCATCAGGTAAGGGCACTGGCTACCAAGCCTTGAGCCTAGTTTCAATCCAAGGGACACACATGGTGTAGTGACAAAGAAACATCTGCCCTATCACCTCCACATATTCACCATGACACACATGAACACACATGTGCATACACACATACACACACACACACAGACACACACACACACACACACGCACACACACACACACACACGCACACACACACACACTCTCTAAATGTTATTTTGAAAAATTGTTGGGGATGGAATGAGAAAATAAGTCATGAAATGCATCTGTGTATTTTGATATTTTAACAGATATTGGTATGGTTGATAACTCAAAGAGAATATGGATGACGGAGGAAATATGATTTTTAAAAATACCACAAAGCACAACTAGATTATTAAAAGGCAACTGACCCACAGCATTTTCTTGATCAATAGCAGTTAAATATAAGTTGATAAAAATGTGTGATTGATAAACCACATTAGCAGTGGCAACAGGCATTTTTTATTACATGAAAAAAACTGTGTTTGTTAAAAATACACTATTTGCATTCCATTTTAAAGCAAATCCAATAATTTTGAATGAATTACCCCCCAAAATTGCTCTATTGGAATTGGTAAACAAGAAATGACCACAAGCTATTGGGAAGCACTTTCTATGAAAAGGGTTTATTTATGTGCTTGCCTGTATGATTCAACTTATCCAATGCTATTTAGCACCCATAACTTAAAAAACAGATTAAGAAGTACTTTAATGCTTTCTTATTAAAGCTGGCTGACTCTCTTCCTACATGTTGCTGAAATCTAGTAAATTTCAAAAAATAATTTTAAATCTTACTAGAGATCACAAATTTGAAAAGCTTTTATGTATATAATTGATCCTGTGTCTGATTCATTATACGGAATGGGAAATAAAAGCAACTCCCACAGAGCTATAAAGGGAGAGTGAAAATAAAGTACTTTAGTGCTTTCAAATGTGAGTGTATGCAAGCAGTGGCCTAACTCCCCTCCGGTTCTCCAGCCAGTGAATGGCCCTAAATCAGACATCATAGGGATTCACTATTTGGGACAAACATGTTCCCTTAATTCACAGCTCAAATCACATCAGAGATCCAGACTAAGGCAATTTTGGCACCAATACATGGCAGCTTTCTGAACAGCCAAACCACTTCTAAATTCAGTTGTTTCCTTGGTCTGTCATTCACATTTTCTGAATCATAAACATATGGTTTGTACCTAATGCCTGGCCATCTTGTAAAAGGGTACATGCATTCTTTAATGGCCTCTGTCTATTTTGAAGAGAAATCTGCTTGATGAGCAGTGAAGACAATACTTACCTATGGGTAGAAGAACAGATATTCAGAGTGCAGTTACGGATTGTGCTAGTTTAGTAAAATGGTAGTTGTGGATTCGTCTCCATAATCTATGACCTTATTAGTCCTGGGTAGTAGGCTATGAGAACACACATACAAGTAACACTATACAGAATGAGCAGGTTGTAATTAGGAATATATATTTACATATATGTATATACATACATACATATATGCAAATAACATTATACAGAATGAGCAAGCTGTATTTAAGAATATATATGTGTATGTGTATATATGCATATATATGTGTATATACATAAGTATACTTACACACATATATAAATATATATGTGTATATATGTGTGTATATATATATATATATATATATATAAAAGTAACAACAGTTAATGAAAAGTGGCCATAAATTTGAAAGTGTGCAGGGACAAGGAGTGGGTATATAGGAGAATTTGTGGGGAGTAAAGGGAAGGAGAAACCACATTTATTATAATTTCAAAAAATATAGGAAATGATAATAAAAGGATACAGATACTCTTGGTCCTTTTATTAAAAATACAATGTTTTCACTTCAAAAGTGCCTCATCAGCATGGCAACTCTGATCAGTTGCTTTATAATATTTCCTCATATTTCATGAGATGGCTCAAGTGCAGAGATGACTATCCATGTGTTCTGCAGTTTGATTCCATGGTTGCCTCAAAAATATGTCACCAGTTTCTTTGTGTGTTCCCAAAGGTTCTCTATTACCATGAAGAGACACGCCCCTTCCACAGACAAGGAACACTGCTGTCTCTAACACTCAACATAAGCTTAAAATATGATGTCGACATGCAGAATAATGAGATGATTTAAATGATGTCTAGAAATGATCCACAGGCATTGTGCATGATCTGAGACTCACAGGTTCCTCGTGTCTTATCTGACACCAGATCTGACCACACAGAAAATTCTGAATGTCTCCATATTGCTGGGAGGGACTTGTAGCTCCGAGGACTAGGAAGCAGCCTTTTCCTTCATATAGCCTAACTCAGCATCAATCACTTTACACAATAATTGACACTCAGACAAAGCTTGCCATGCCTCAGGGGTCTATGCCACCTTCACAGATGGAAAGGCAATTTCAACACATGTCATGACATTTCCATCAGTTGAAGGCAGGTCCACATGTTCAACAGCAAAATGTGTTCATGTTATTCTGCATAAGGAAAGCCACATCTCATTTCCACCATCTATTCTGTGACACAAGTATTGAAAGGCTCTCCTGTCAAAACCTGATAGCCTCAGGCAACTACTTAGCAAGCACATGCATGCCTACGTATGCCCCCACACAGATAATATAAAAATAGCACATTTAGATTATTCCAGTAAAAAATCTCATTTTCATTTTTAAAATCCTTCTTTAGGCCACTCATCTTTTGGGGGCTTCCATTTATCTGACGAAAATAGTCAAAGGATTGGTTATTCATTGCATAGATCAAATTATGATGCAATGATTTACTCATTGTGGGAATTTGAATATATTTTTTAAAACTCTCTCTACCCTAGATTATAACTTATAGGTGTGTGCTGTGGACTCAATGAAGTAATGCACAGGAAACTTGAAGTATCAGTGACTCACAAGAATGATTACCCACTTTGGCATAAATTTAAGCAAAATAATGACCAAATCACATTTTAAAATTAATGGCCATGTATGCAAAATACAGCATTAGTATGCACCCAATAAATACATCGATTTATGCATGTATTCATCACCTCCATACATGCATAAATTGATGCACTTATTGGACAGGGCAGCTTTTTGAATTTTTGAGAAGATTTGCCATTTTTGAGAATTACAGCAATGTTTGATTCTGACCCTTGTGTTTTTTGCAATAAATTTGAGACCAAAACCCTTGTGTAAAAGAGTTCTTCTCTGTTCAATAACTGAATGATTTAGGTTGTGGTCTGACTTGCATTTCTTTCCCTTCTGATTACTTTTCCCACAAGTGTGCTCTTGTTATTGTTGGCTGTAGATACAAGGACAGCTGTGGCCAACTCACTTGTCAACACAATTTTAAGTTAAGTGTATATTTTGAGTGTTTAATTACTTATGTTGTTAGAGACTGCCAAGTGTACACTATTGATGTCCAGATTGCCATTCGGAGATGATAAATTTGGTGTCTGATTTTTTTTTTTTTTAAAAAAAGACATTTCATTCTAAATCATGTAAATGCAATAGGGAAGCTATAAAAGAAAATGGGATTTTCAGAAATATCATAAAATAATATTCACCGCCTATTCAAGGCAAGGTTGAAAGAAAACCTTATGTGCATGCTGTGGTAATATGCACAGAATTTTGTGCATTTGGAAGCTTCAACACTTATTTTATGACCCGAATTCTTGTGTTTGATTTACTCTGACAGCTACACGATAGGAGGGTAACACAGTGTTATGACAGCATGGGTCTCTGTCTCTGTTACTACAGTGTCAATATTCTTGGCTAATCATTTAAGATGGCTCTTGTAACAAGTGTAAATTGATCCAGTAATTTACTCCTAAAAACCATACCTAAAAATATTCGATGTGTAATTCAGAATTCACACTCTGACTAAATAAATCTATTGTAACTTTTCAGGGAAAAAATGATTAAAATGTATTAGTGTATTTTGTTTTATAACTTAAACAATAAAACACACATTTTATGATTTCTCACCAACCACTTAATGAGAACATAGAGAATAAATCAGCATTGTAGATTACACACATATCCATTCCTTTCTTCATTACTCTCTATAACTCTATGTCTACATAATATTCTCATATCCAAAATAAAGGTTAGGAAACAGTGGCACAAAATAAAAAATAAGTCTCCCAATATCATACACCCATGGTACACACACATATGAAATTTCTATTTCTGGAAAATGTTAGATAAATTGAGTTTAAATTTCACAATGGGCAAATTAGAAAGACATTCTTGATAAAACATACAAGCAACCGTTTAAAAAATAAGTGCAATAGCATTATAGGAAATCTCAGAGACAGAAATTTAAAAATTCTAATTCTTTGAGAAAATTCATAGCTTTCCATGGAGGAGACACAGTGTGGAGCTCCCACACATGAAGGATCAGGGGCAATGAATTCTCACATTTGTTTTTTAGTTTTAGTTTTTATTGCTATGAAGAGGCACCATGACCACGACAACTCCTATAAAGTAAAATTGGCACTGAGATTGAAGGTTTACTTAGATCTGTGGTTAATTGCAGTATGACTTCTTTCTAATTACAGAATCTTGAAAATCCAACCACATTTAACACACATTTTCTTGATAAAATGAAGATATCATTGCTGCAAAGCAACAAGATAAGAACCTAAGATCAGGTAAAAAAGAAAAAAGCCAGGAGTGATGTCCCTGTAAGCTCAGCCACTACAGTCGGTAGAGGCAAGAGAAGTGCTGGGCTTGCTGGCTACTAGCTTAACTCCAGTTTCAGTAAAAGACCCTATCTCAAGAAGAGTCAAGGAAAGGACACACAATGTTCACTTCTGTCCCTTACACATTCAAACAAGTGCTTATCCACAAGGGTGCATCCATGTATATTACCCAAAACACACACACACACATACACATACACACACACACACACACACACACACACAAAACCC
This sequence comes from Peromyscus nudipes, assembly GCA_902168325.1. NCBI lineage: Eukaryota > Metazoa > Chordata > Mammalia > Rodentia > Cricetidae > Peromyscus > Peromyscus nudipes. The sequence continues at coordinate 17,263 of CABHPH010146485.1, read as the reverse complement.
CACAAACATAAACACACAAATATCAAACATACTGGCCATAAATAATCAAATAAATGAATAAAAAGTGATCAGATCTGAGAGTCAGCATATACTAATGCTAACATATCAAGATGTTTCTATGGCTGGCACTTTGTTTCCTTTGTCTCAGAGGTGAGCATTGGAAATAGCCCATTGAATTTATGAGATTAGGTATGAAAGAGAGAGGGGTGAGGGAAGAAGGGAGAATAATAAGAGTATGCCAAGATAATAGAACAAAGTTTAATTTTTATCTTCTCCACTGGAAAATTTAAATAGATAAAAGCTCAAACTGAAAAAAAAAGTAAGTGGTTAATTTGATGGGATTTAGCTGCAAAATTACCTAAAAGTATAAAAAACAATCGTTTCTGAAAAGACTTCAGTGATTTAGGATGTGATTTTTTTTTTAGCCATCTTTAGAAGAGAGATAAGTGACTCTAAATTCATTCATGTCTTACTTTAAAGAAAAGCACAATTGAAAGCTATGACTAGCGTAAATATATTATAAATGACCATGTGTTACTTTTGTTTTACTATGGTGTTGACAAGTTTTCTTTAATCTGATAACTATCAGAAAAAAATGTAGGAACATTTCTGAGTAATATAGGCACTTGGGAAGCAATATCTTGTAATTCTTCATTATCAAAAATACTATTGAAGGGCTGGCAAGATATCTCAGTGGGTAAAGGCAGTGGCTGCCAAGCCTGACACCCTGAGTTGTATTCCACAACCTATCTGTGGAAGGACGGAACCAATTACCACAAGTTATCTTCTGATCTCAGTATGTGGGCCATGGCACATTGCACATGCGCAAACACATACACACTTGCACATACACTTGCGCACACACACACACACACACACGTACACACATGCACATACACATACAAGTGCAATAAAAATTTGAAATATACCCCACTGATTTAAAAAAGTAGGGTATTGTCTTGGAATTTTTATGGAGTTTCTGTTGAATCTGTAGATTGCTTTTGGTGGGGTTGCCAACGTTAATCCTATGATCCCTGAGCATGGGATATCTCTTTTATCTTCTGATATCTTCTTCAGTTTCTTTCTTAAAGACTTGAAGTTCTTGTCATACAAGTCTCTCAGTTGCTTGGTTAAACTTACCCCAAGATATTTTACATAATTTGAGGCTACTGTGAAAAGCCTTATTTTCCTAATTTCTTTCCTAGTCTGTCATTTGGATATAGCAAGGCTACCTTTAAGTTAATCTTGAATCTAAATACTTTGCTGAAAGTGCTTACCAGGTGTAGGAGTTCCATGGTTGAATTTTTTTATTTACTTGTTTTTTTTAAAGATAAATTTATTTATTATGTATATAGAAGAGGGTGCCAGATCTCATTACAGATGGTTGTGAGCCACCACGTGGGTGCTGGGAATTGAACTCAGGACTTCTAGAAGAGCAGTCAGTGCTCTTAACCTCTGGGCCATCTTTCCAGCCCTCATGGTGGAATTTTTAAGGCTACTTATATACAGTCATATTATCTGCAAATAACAATACTTTGACTTCTTCCTTTTCAATTTGTATTCCCCCTAATCTGCTTCAGCTGTAGATGTAGATATGGAAAGAGTAGACAACCTTGATTTGTTCCTGATTGTAGTGGAATTACTTTGAGTTTCACTCCATTTAATTTGATGTTGTCTATAGGCTTGCTGTAAATTGCCTTTATTATGTTTAGGTATGTCCCTTGTATCCCTAATATTTCCAGTGTTTTTTTTTTTTCATGAAAAGATGTTGGATTGTGTCAAAGGCCTTTTTTATATCTAATGTTATGATCATGCTGTTATTGTTTTTATTTTCTTTCAGTTTGTTTTTATAGTGGATTACATTTACTGATTTTCATATAGTTAACAATCCCTGTATCTCTGGGATGAAGCCTACTTGACCATAGTGGATGATAATTTTGATGTGTTCTTTGATTCAGTTTGCAAATATTTTACTGAATATTGTTGCATCTGTGTTCACAAAGCTAATAAGTGTGTAATTCCCTTTCTTTATTACATATTTACACATTTTGGGTATGTGGTAACTGTGGCCTCATAAAATGAATTGGCAAAGTTTGTCTGTTTCTATTTTGTGTAATAATTTGAGGAGTATTGGGATTAACTCTTCTTTGGAAGATTGGTAAAATTCTGTGCTAAAACCATTTGGCCCTGGATATATATATGTTGGTTTAGAGACTTTTAATAACTACTTCTATTTCAGTGGGGGATATAGGTTTACTTAAATGGTTTATCTGGTCTTGATTCGACTTTGGTAAGTGGTACCTATTATCCATTTCTTTAAGATTTTTCAGTTTGGTGGAGTATAAATTTTTAAAGTATGTTCCTATGATTCTCTGGATGTTCTTGGTGTTTGTTGTTATGTTCCCTTTTTCTTCTGATTTTGGTAATTTGATTATTCTCTACCTCTTAGTTTGGATAAGGGTTTGTCTGTCTTGCTGATGTTCTCAAAGAACCAACTCTTCATTTCATTAATTCCTTGTATTGTTCTCTTTGTTTCTACTTTATTGATTTCAGCCCTCAGTTTGATTATCTCTTGCCTTCTACTCTTCTCGGGTGTGATTACATTTTTTGTTCTGGAGATCTCAGGTGTGCTGTTAAATTGCTTGTAGGAGAACTCTCCAATTATTTTTTTTTAAATGTAGGCACTTAGTGCTATGAATTTTCTTCTTAGTGCCACTTTCATTGTGTGCCATAAGTTTGTATATGCTGTGTATTCATTTTCATTGAATTCTAGAAGTATTTAATTTCTCTGTTTCTGTCTTGGCCCATTTTCATTAAGTAGAGAGTTCATTTTCCATGAGTTTTTAAGCTTTCTGTTGTATCTGGTGTTGTTGATATCTAGCTTTAATCTGAGATGGTCTAATAGTAGAACACAGGGAGTTATTTCAATATTATTTTATCTGTTGAGACTTGCTCTGCAGTGTATGTGGTTAATTTTGGAGAAAGTTCCATGATGTGCAGAGAGGAAAGTATATTTTTTTTGTAGTTGGGTAAAATGTTCTGAAAATATCTGATAGGTCATTTGTTTTATAACATCTGTTAGCTCCAGTATTTCTCTGTTTAGTTTTTTTTTTTCTGGATGACCTGCTCACTGGGGAGAATGGGATACTGAAATCTATTATCAGCATGTGAGGGTAAATATGTGACTTAAGTTGTAGCAGTATTTTTTTAAATAAACTTGGGTGCCTTTGTGCTTGGTACATCGATATTAAGAATTATTTATTTTGTTTGATGAGTATGTAAGTGTCCTTCCCTATTGCTTTTGATTATTTTTGTTATGAAGTCTATTTTCTTAGATGTTTAAGTGATTACATCAACTTTCTTCTTAGGTACACATGCTTGGAATATCTTTTCTCAACCTTTACATTAAGGTAATGTATATTCTGGATGTTGAGGTGTGTTTTGTAGATGCAGCATAAGGGTAGATCCTGTTTCACATCCATTCTATTAGTCTGTGTCTTTTTATTGGGGAATTATGACCATTGATGTTTGGACATATCAATGATAAATGACTGTTGATTACTACTATTTTGTTGGTGGTGGTGGTGCTAGTGGCATGTGTTGAGTGTGAGTGTGTGTGTGTGTGTGTGTGTGTGTGTGTGTGTGTGTGTGCGCACATTTGTGCAGGTGCTCACATGCAGGAGTTCAGGTGTTTGAATGCGTATTTTTGTTTCTCTTTTTGGGTTTTGCTGGTGTTATACTATGTTTTCTGTGTTTTCATGGAAATAGTTAGCCTCCTTAGGTTGGAATTTTCCTTCAAGCACCTTCTGAGGGCTGGATTTAGAGATAGATATTGTTTAAATTTTACTTTATCATGGAATATCTTATTTTCTCCACATATACTTTTCCAAATTGTCCCCATATATCTTATAGCTATTAGCTTAGAATATTTATGGGACTCTAGACTGTGAGAACATGTGTGTCTCTGACTCTTGTGCCTGCTCTTGGATCCTTCTCCTATTGGGTTGCTGTTTCCAACTTTGATATGGTAATTTTTGCTTCAACTTATTATATTTTATGTTGTCATGTTTGTTTTGTGTCTCATGGAAGCCTGTTCTTTTCTAATGAGAGACAGAAAGGGAGTCATCCAGAGGGGAGGGGTGGTAGGGAGGAACTGGGAAGAGTGGAGTTAGAGAAAACTGTAATTATGGGATATTGTATGAGAAAAGAATCTATTTTCAGTTAAAAAAAAAGTAGGCGAAAAAACCTTACTTCAAAAAAGAAGGTAGATGGGGGCTGGAGAGATGGCTCAGTGGTTAAGAGCACTGACTTCTCTTCCAGAGGTTCCGAGTTCAATTTCCAGTAACCACATGGTGGCTCACAACCACCCATAATGACATCTGGTGCCCTCTTCTGACCTGCAAGGACAAATGTAGGTAGAATACTGTATACATAATAATAAAAAAAAAATCTTTAAAAAAAAAAAGAAGAAGGTGTAAGGAGTCTAGGAGTCTGAGGAATAACACCCAAGGTTGACCTTTGGCTTCTGAATGCTTCATTCACACATACATGCATCTGTAGACACATGGACATGCACACAAAATAAAAACCTAAGGAAAGTATCATCTGGGCTTCTGCTAGTTTGCTGTTTCTCTGTAACAAACTGCCACACAATTATTAGCATTAATCAACACTAACAATTCCTCTTTTGGTTTGTGTGGGTAAGAATTACACATGTGGGTTCTGGCAGAGTTTTTGGTCTCAGGTATCACAGAGATGTCAAAGTAACTGGGATGGAACATATTGACAGGTTACTGAAGGCACTATTAGAGCTGAAGATGTAAGCCATAGTTTTATGGAATATGTGTGTCTCTTTCAGGAGACAGTACAGCACATATTTGTGTGTGAGAGAGTGTGTATTATCTAAACATCAATGGTCCTGCTCAAGAGGCTCAAGGACAGACCTTTTAAACTTTATACACATTGAATTATGTGACAGGTTGTATAAAAAAATAAATGCATTGAGAATACAATGCATCCTCCAGTACAACTATCTCTGTGGAATCTTGAAAGCAAGAGAGTAGCATTGTTACCCATGGTCACTGTCGAAATCAGGTTTTTCCAGGATCTTAATCATCTTTTTTTTTTCCCCAAATAACTGAAATAAAGGTCCATGCAAGTTGACAAGTGACAAAAACTCCTGTTTCTGAATCTAAGCAACAACACAGGTCAGATGCACTGACTACTCAATGAGTACTGAAGACCTGTGGTTATTATCTTGCGTTTTCTTTCATGGCATCTAGGGAATGGAGGACTTGCTTTCCAAGCTACTATTGTGAGAAAAAATTGATGTAAATAATTACAGAATTTGAAAACAAATAACCTGAGTATTTGAGAACATTCCAAATATTAGGAATATACAGTAAAGTCACACTAGACTTTTAGCAGAGTTTACACTGGGATTTCTTTAACAGGTGATGTGTTACAGAGAACTTTAGTTGAACTTCTTCCACATTAGAAGAACAAGGTAATAGCAGCAAGGCCATAGTAGGCATCTAATGAAGAGGGCAAATAAGGGGAAGGATCAGACATTGCTTTTGTTCCTATATTGTTTGTGCCACAAGCTCACACATTGGAAGACTGGTTCTCAGTGTGATGATGAATAGGTGGAGGCCTTTAAAAGTTGGTTCTAGTGGGAGTTTCTTGGGTCTCTAAACCTCTCTCTGGATTCCTATTCAGCAATATGACTTCTTTCGATTGTGTTTGCTTCCACCACTGAACGCTATTCACCAGGAGTCCTTTAATCGGATTCTGAACCAATGAGGAAAACTGTTCTTAATCATGCAATCCTTGCAAACTGAGAGTTCAATAAGTCACTTCCTAAGTGGCCCACAAGAGATCCATGAACTAGTATAAGAATGACAGTGTAAGATGACTTCACAGCTACCATCAACCATCAAACTGATCAGAGGTCGGAGCAGCACAGCTCTGGGTGTCTCTATGAGGGTGTTGTCAGAGATTATTAGATAATGGGGTTTAATTCATTGATTAAGTCAAAGTTTGGGAGATAGTGGGATGGAGGAAGATGGTGTCTGGTTGGAAGAAGGAAAACGTGGAGGCCATGCTTTTAAACAATGTGTTTTCTGGACCCCTCTTCTTAATCCTTTGCTCCCTGGCTTCTAGGAAGTGAACAGCATTCTTCTACCATGTTCCTCTTGCCTCCTGTCTAAGTTGGGCGTGTTTACCCTACTGAACCCTCTCCATTATGGCATTATGCCTTACTATGGGAGCAACAGAGGCTATGGACCACAAACTGAAAAAATGAACCGAAAATCACAATGACTCTTTCAACGTGTCTATCTCAGTAATTTGCCATGGACATGGTAAGACTATTAACACAGTGACAGACCAACAGCATAAGCATATCCAGTTCTAACCCAGGTCCTTCTTAAGTCATGTGTATATTAATGTATTAATAGAGGAATATGAATTGTTGGTTTTATCAGAATAATCAGATTAGTATTTGCTTAGATTTGGTCATGTAGCCATTATAACTGAATAGTTCTTAAGATAAAATTATATTCTTTACACATAAATTATGAACTGGTAATATACAATTGCATTTGCTATAATAATACAATTAATTCAGCCACATCAGGAGATTTTACGGTGCCAAATTAGTATAAGACTCATCATGACTATTTGTGTGTCTGTGTGTAACTAGGAAGTGATAAAGATACAGAAATAAGCTCACACTGTCATTCATATTTGGTTAAAATTTAATTTTTCTTCCTTGGTTTTGTTATTTTAAGTAGTATTTTGTTCTAAGAGACACTGCCCCTCATATGTAAAAATACTAATGTGTGCAGTGGTTTGCTCTCTCACCCAGGAATCGCTCATTGCTCCTGACATTGTATCTCAGTATCATGAAGCCAGAAACTCAAACATCTAAAGAAAACTGATTTGTGTTTTGCCCAATCTACTCATCACTCTACGGGCATGGCTAGTGTTTCTACTGCATGTTCGATACACCATACACACTTCCAGAGATAACAAAATGCAAAGCAAGAATAGGCTAGTAAGGTAAACTAACAAAATACATCATACATGTATTAAGTGCTTAAAGTTTTATCTGACACTTGCATCCCTTCACTTACGCACTGTTCTAACTGGCATGGCACTCCACGTGACAGTGGTCACCTCCTGTAGAGCTCCAAACAATCTTCTCGGGTTGCAGTCTCTTCAAAATTGGAATATTTCTGTCGTTGGTGATTCTTTGTGTCATGTTACAGCAGTAATTGAAAAGTATACCTCACTCTCGTGAAGGAGTTGCTGTCATCAGCATGAACACTTTGGTGGGGTTAGAAATGAGGGGTCTCCTGGAAAAAGCATATTCTTACACTGTAAGATTATCTCAAGCCAATGACTCACAGTGCCCACCTACAGCATTGCTCTAGCAATCTTTGTTAGGAAACCAGAAATGATTTTAGAAACTAGTTTCCATATCTTCCATTTGATGCCTCCTCCCCCTCTCAATGCAGACAGCTCCAATGACATTCAGTTACTTGCCTTCCATATGTCTCTGGTTTAATTATAATTCACACTGTCAGGGAGGGATGCTAAATCAGAGGCCTGTCAGAGCATCCTGGCACAGTCTGGAAGTTTTCCATGTTCATTTCTTCCTTGACTTCAAATTTATATTAATGACCATCAGTTCCTTGACCAAGAAGTCTTGACCAGCAAAAAGCAAAAGCAAAAGGACATAAAATATATGCTGCCTCAAGCAGAGAGTTACTGCTGTTAAAGTGTCAGAATAAGACTTAAGATGCTCAACTAAAGCCTCACGCAGCAAGGTTTTCTTCATCTTGGAAACTGATTATGTGTTCCTTGTTTAACATGCACTGTGTGGCCAGAGGTAGAAATGAGAAATAAAGCATGTCTTTATAAGGAACTAAAAGCAAAAATAAATTGATATTAAAGTCATAAAGAACACACATTTTGGGGGACCAATATGTCTCTTTAAAATGAATTACAAGGAATAGATCACAATGGGGGGAACAGTGTATGAAAAAACTAACATGGAATTTGTAGCTCATTTAAAGAAGAAATGTAACTTGTTAAGATAGATGCTTGAAGACATGCCATGTACATTATTTCTTATACATTTAAAATAGCCTTCTGGGGGTTGGAACTACTGCTTGGTGGTAGAGCTGTGGGCTAGTATATTCAAGTCCTTAGGTTTAAACCCAAATGACATCAAAAAAGAATTTGTCCTCTATTAGAAATATTCAAGTTTAATATTTTTGCTCAGGGTTGTTTCTAATAAAGAGTTTAGTTAGGAATAGATAAGTTCATGTCACAAAATGGGGTAATATAGTGATATCTAACTATGAACTGTTATGTTTTGCAAACATCTTGAACCAGAGCAACATACACAATGAACCTTGAGACTCTTTGGTGGATGTGGCCATGTAAGTAAGCATTCTTTTATGTCTGGATTCCTTTCTTTCCATAGTCTACTGTCCTTATTGTGTATATGACCCCTGACCTAAAAGGTCAACCTTGATGTTGTTTGTGTTTCCTAACCACAAATGCCAAATTACAGTTTTGCATATTCTCACATTTGACTTGATGTTGCTGTGATAGCAAAGACGAATTAATCAGCTGTATATCTAACCTAGTTTAATCCAGTAGGGCAAGATCTTTACCCAACCCCTGCCTTTCCTATCTTCCTCTGCTGTGGGATGTCTTTCCATATGCTGTGAAGACGTGTTGCTCTGATTGGTTGATAACTAAAGCTGTTTAGCCAATGGTGAGGCAGAATAAGGTTAGGCAGTACATTTTAACTGGGAGAGAGGGAGAGGAAAGGGGAGGTGGAGGAGACACTGCCAGGCTCTACCAGGAGAAGCAAGATGTAAAAGTACAGGTAAGCCTCAGCCACAAGAAGCTTGAGCAAGAAGCTTGAGCCATAGGCCATCATGTTTGTAAATAATATAAGCCTCCATGTGTTTATTTGGAACTAAGCAGCTTCTGGACATGAGTGGGAGAGATTTGTCCTGATCACGGGCTGGGAGGGACACAGGAAAACTTCTGTCTACATTCCTCTTTTTCCTTCTTTTTTTTCTTGATCTCTTTCTCTTGTCCTTTCCCCGATGCATCCCCCTTTTCTTGCCTTCCTATGCACTGAACAATCTCTTTCTGTTCACTAAGTCATATGCTGGATAGTGATGTTGAAGGGAAGAATTATAAATTAGTTTAACGTGAGGAACAATGACTTCTAAATGGGACCAAATTTGACAGTATTTTTTTTTCTATTAAACAGTTATGTGAACACAATGAGTTTATTCAGGGCTATTGTTTGATATCTTATAGGTTTAATTCTCAGAAGATTCTTAAATCTGTTTCATGAATAAAGACAAAGATGCAATGCCTATTACTCATGGACAGACTCACATAAATCTTTTACCATATCTCACTTCCTGAATCTCATTGTTCTCTAAACTAATGTTTATCAATTTGACACTACAGAAGAGTGATAAATGTCATTGACTTACAAATAAGAGGATTTGGATGCAGTTTCCTGGCCCCATGTACATTGTGTTTTCTGAGGAGAGACATAATAACCCAAATAATTGATACTGATCTGAGGTCAAAGCAGGATTCTCAACCTAACTGCAGAAATACCAGTAGTGGAATTTAAACTACATATTCACCCTTAAATTTTTATTATTATATCCAGAGGGATTTTTAAGGCTTTGTACATGTCTAGGTACGTGTGTGTGTGTATGTGTGTGTGTGTGTGTTACATGTTTGTGTTAGATTTATATACATGTTTGCAAGCATTTGTATGTAAGTACAGGTACATACCTACTATTTGTTTTCCAAACAGTCTAGTGTTTTTTTTAAACCAATGATGTTTTAAAAAATCTAACTCAATATGATCCAGGGTAACAATTTTAAAAATGTCTTTATTAAAGTAATTGTAGGAAAGAAAAGAGTCACACCCTTTAATTTCTTGGGCAGAAACAATCACAAAGATCCTTTACATATACTAATTTGTGTGCTGAATTTCATGTGTATTTTGAATCTCTTAATACCTTTAATTATTATTTAATAAAATGTTGAAATACTTTCTTATCATGAAAAGCACATAATACACACACACACACAAGCAATGATAAAGAAATTCCTACCTGTCATGTATATTGTTGAATAATTTTTATATCATTCTATAAGACTTTCTATACATGTCTTCAATGTATGATAGCTGAGGTAATGCATAAATTTCATGTCTTAGTTTTTTTCTTCGAGTGCCACAGTCTACATATTCACCAGAGTCTCTGAAAATTACTGTTGGAACAGTTCTTCCATTGACTTTCTAAATGGGGATTTAATGCAGGTTAATCAGGTACATTAATGAGGAAAGAGTGCTACCTATCAGTTTTGAAAATGCTAGGAGATTCCCACAATGATATGGACATTAAGTATATTAAATATATTAATTACTGATTAGAGAAGTATAAGGAACTCTACACATGTGAGAGCAACATACCCAAGTGAAAGATGGGAAATGATGGTTAAGAAAAAAACAAACAAAGTAACATCTTTTTCATAAAATTGAAAATATCCTTTTCAGTTGTTTTCTTGATCTTGGCCATTCTGGGTGGGATAAGTTGTTATCAAAGTAATTTTAATGTTGCATAGCTTACTTTCCTCATCTGCTGTTTCTCATCTTTCTTTCATCATTAAGTAGCATCATTTTGATGAGTTTCACATATATCTATGTAGTCCATCATCCTGCTCTCCACTTTCACCATAAAATCATTTTTATACTACTAGGAAAACAATAAAAAGAAACAAGAGGGTGAGCAATATGGATCAAAAAGATGGGGTGGTTTGTAGGCAAGACTGACAACCAGTTTGATCCCTGTGAATACATAAAGATAGTTAAGGGCCAGCTTCTGCAAGCTATCCCCTGTATTCCTTAGGGGCGTGTGCATGCATGGGGGCATACCCATACACATACAGGTTATCCCCTGTATTCCTTAGGGGTGTATGCATGCATGAGGTTATACCCATAAACACAAAAGCTATCCTCTATATTCCTTAGGAGTGCATACATGCATGCTTGGGGGAATACCCATGCACACACAAAGTTATCCTCTGTATTCCTTAGAGGTGAGTGCATGCACATGGGCATACACATGCACACACAAAGTTAGCATAAGCTATCCACTGTATTCCTTAGGGATGCATGCATGCATGCTTGGGGAAATACCCATACATACACAAAGTTGTCCTCTGCATTCCTTAGGAGTGCATGCATGCATGGGCGTGCACACACACACACACACACACACACACACACACACACAGAGTTAACACAAGTTATCTTCTGCATTCCTTAGGAGTGCATGCATGCATGGGCGTGCACACACACACACACACACACACACACACACAGAGTTAACACAAGTTATCTTCTGTATTCCTTAGGGGTACATGCATGCATGGAGACATACCATACATAGGCTAGTTATCTCCTTAGGGATGTATACATGAATGCATGAGTGCATACACATACACACAAGTTATCTCCTGTACTCCTCACAGGTACATGCATGACAGCCAACACATATACACAATACTAAATCTAAAAATTGGTTTTAGAGGACGCAATAGGTAAAGAATCTGAAGATCCTCAGGGTGTTTTCAGGGGTGACTTTTATGAAGATAAACCTGAGTGATTCAGTAGAAGCCACAGAACACTCCTAAGGAGGAGATAAGAAGTACATGCTCTGAAGTCTAAATGTCTCAGAAGTAGCAGCATGAGGTTGTTAAAAGTTGCTGGCTCTGGCATAACCTGTGTTCTATTCACTGGCTATGTTTTGGGGTTGGTTGGTTTGTAATTTATCATCCTTGTCTATAAAACAAAACACCTAAAAGAGAAAAATAAATGAGGTACTATCTCACAAGCTGAGTGTGATAACACATGAGCTAATATATGTAAATCTCTGGACACACTCATGTGAGCTTCCCATTGAAAAGTAGTTCCCTTTAAGAGGCAGATCATTCGGGTAAGTACTGAACTAAATGAATAACCTACTTCTGCTTTCATATGGCAATTAGAATATATTGTCATGGTGATAAATTTTAAATCACATTATAGCTTCTCTCTGGACTACATCACAATAAAATAAACATAAATAATGGGCTGAAAATGACAAATTTAGTTCAAACATTCAATCCTCTAGTAGCAAGTCTGCCTGTTAACTTAGATTCAGGTGCTGGGGTCTTGGAGAAGGATTGTTAGAGCCTTATGAAAAAATAAAATGTCAATCAATAAAGCTCCACTGCTCATCTTCTTAGAATTATATGGTCAAAGCCTAAGCTGTCATATCAAATTGCAATCATTTATACACCTAATAATGGCTGAATGCCCTAACATGTCTACTAGCTCAGTTAGTGCTAATGCATTACAACCGAAACCATGTCCCTCTGCATGTGTGCCCCCGCATACCCACCCAGAGACATAACCAAGTCTTGCCTCACTGCATAACATTCCATGCCGACATCCATGCTTTTAGCCTTAGCACAAGAGTCTGTGTCTCTCAGATGACTTTTTAAAATCTTCTCTCTCTGGCTGAAAGACAATGTCTGATTTAGAATATTTTAGGTTTAAACATAGGTCAGCCACTACAAGACCTGTCCTGGAAGGCACCAAGGGAAGAGCAGTGCTCTATCGTATGGTAGACCTGGTATGGTACAATCTCTGGAAGGAGCCTCAGATGAGGGCTACCTATCCCACTGCCAGTTTGTATCAACCATAAAATTCATTCCTGGCCTAAGTATCTCTCCTCTGGATAAGTGGATGAACACTTTTCAGATACCCCCTCAAAGGGTGACTGATAGATCTAAACAGTCGTCTATGTACCTCACTGTCTTCTGATTTGGTCTCTTCCCTACTATCCTGTCTACATCCTTTAGTCTCGGGCTCACAGGACCACAAGGAATTAAGCAGTTATCACCCAGCTCCCCTCAGCAATATGGAGATCAAACTCGCTTTCAGTCTTGCAATCTGATTGACCCTCACCCTGCATCCCTTGCCGTTCTGTCAGGGAAATGGAATCTTGAGCAAGTAGGTTTCCTTTTGACCCCTGCTCATCCTTTCCCAGTGTGTGAATGAAGTCTTGATTGCTTCCTTTATTTTACCCCCAAGTCCTAAGAGGCTACCTTGACACCTGACACTCACACATTTCTTTCATGTCTAGAAAAGTTATTTGTATAGTAAGAGGTAAACTTGAAACATCTCACCTCATAAAGTACTCATTATTTTATAAATATATTTTCACTCTACCATCCCCATAGTATCATCATTTCTCATGTGATATGCCTTTTATCCTTTAAGTAACATATTCTCCTCTCTCTTCTCCACCCGCCTCATGTTTTGCTAAGAAAGCACAATCCTTTTGAGAAAACAGGCAGACGGTTACATTCATTTATCTTCATAAGAAGGATGAGGTGTGGTTCATGATGGATGGAAAATAAAAATGTTTGGTGAGCACACCTTAGCCAAATCTAAAGAACATTTCAATGCCCATATTCTTACACAGATGAGTGTGGTTTGCTCATGAACTGATAATCACTTTTTAATTGTGAAACAACCCAGTGCCATACCAAGTATTTTCCATTATCAGTAAACCTGAGGTTTAAAACAAAGCAGTGTCCTAAGTTTCTAAGGCTAACCTCATAAATGTCACTTCCTCTGATTATCTTTAAGTGTTTTATCCATGAATGACATTCTTATTGTCTGTCTCTTTGTTGTTCTTGAAGACACTTTGACATGTTTAGGTAACCACCATTTCATACTTCCTGTTACCTTCTAATATAAATGCAGTGAAATGGACATTACAATATAAAATACTTAAAATTCTGAACTGTTTGAAAATATACCCATTGTTGCTGCAATTGCAAGGGAATGATTAATAAAATTAAGCTATGTATTTAGGCTATGTAGACACAAAACGAATTGGAAGTAATTTATTTATAATCATATGGAGATCACTACCCTTCCAGGCTCATTTTAGCTGTTTAAGTACTTCTTTTATCTTTTTGGGTTTTTTATTGTCTAGTTTTGAATTAGAGATTTGTTACAGGGTTGCGCCTGGAGCCCTGTAGGATGGAATGTTTCAAACAAAACTTACATAGATTCAGATATGAAATGTGTTACAATATATCTGTGTTTTCACTCCATAAACTTGATGACTCCTCTCTGTGTCCATGGCTGCTGTTCAGCCTGTATCAATGTCTCTCATTTCAATTTTATACTAGAAAAAGTGAACCCTACTTACTCAACAGGGAAAAATATGATTTCTCTAAGAAAGAGTACTTATATTACTTACTCAGTTGTTTAAATTATTGTCCTTAATCTGTTAATTTTTCATTTAACAACAAAAGGAAAGACTATTCACTATGAATAGCTAAACAACTACAGTGGGTTTTTTGTTTGTTTGTTTGTTTAGATTTAATAGTGCTCTATCTGCATATGCAACTTCATACCAGAAAAAGGCATCAGGTCCCACTATAGATGGCTGAGAGCCATCATATGGTTACTGGGAATTGAACTCATGACACCAGCCAGTGCTCTTAACCATTGAACCATCTCTCCAACCCAACTATAATGTTTCTTTTTTTAAAGATTTATTTATTTATTATGTATATGGAAGAGGATGCCAGATCTCATTACAGATGGTTGTGAACCACCATGTGCGTGCTGGGAATTGAACTCAGACCTCTGGAAGAGCAGTTGGCTCTCTTAACCTCTGAGCCATCTCTCCAGCCCTATAATGTTTCTTAAATCACTTCAAATCTTCAATAAATGTTAGATGGAGGGATGATACCAACAATACTTAAGTCTTAGCTTTTTAAGAATTATATAAAGTACTGAAGTCATCCAACATGCTAACTTCACAGATCAGTTTAAAATTCATATAAATTCTGAAGAAATCTGAGTGCTAATTAGATAATCTAATAAAATATTGCTTTGTATATGAAATTGCATTACATGGAATGGAAGTAATAATAAAATAAATAACCCTAGTTAGGGTTGTGTGGGCTTGTTTTCTGTGTGTGTGATAGGTTTTTATTCATAACAAGGGAGTGAATATAAAACTCTATTTGGAAAATAAAGGATTGAAAGTGGAGATTGGAAAAGAATAAAGTCTCTATTGGTGTAACCATAATTATCATCAGGGAAAGCTGGATGAAATTAAAAAGTGGACAGATTTGGAAATGGTCTGTGTTAGAAGAAGTTGACATGAAATTGGGTATGGAGACATTGAAAAGAGGAAGCAAAATGGGGTAGAGCTTTCTGGGGAAATAACATTGTGAGGGAAATAACCAGTCAGATGGCACATGTTCTTGTGAATGTCCTTGAAGGTCTCTACCCCAGCTTGTTGAAAGCCACAAAGATAGTATGAAAGAATAAAAAGTCTTAAAAAAAGATTTTCGAAATTAATTTGAAGAGCGAGTTATTAAATCGGAGATGGGTGAAGCCCTTAGGATTCTTCCAATTGCAAGTGTCAGAAAATCAGGCTCAAACTGGCTTAGAGAGTAAGTGAATTTATTACATCATGGTAAATGGAAAATCCAGAGTCTGCTCTTTCTTCAGGCACGGCTTAAGAGAGGAATTACCTTCAATTCTCTAGCATCGCACGTCTCGTGCCGACTTCATGTTTTTAATGTGTTTGAGTCCCGTCACAGCACAGCTGCTCTTAACAACTGGGAGAACACACCTCCTGATTTCACCAAAGTACAGAATTTGTCATTAATTAATCCCACATGAAGCAGTAACGGTGAAGATGTAAATCTCTCATGGAAATCAGATCCATGCTGAGTCTATCCCTATATATGAAACACTTCGAGGATGGGCTGTTATCTGAAATCTGAAATGACTGAAAAATCTAAAAAGCTATCCGAGCTATGACAGATTCTCATACCTGATCTCATGTGACAGTTTGAAGTCGGCACATAGATAGGTACAGGCTAGGGAAATGCTCAGTGGGTACAAGAGTATAGTGTATAAGTGTGAAGAGTGGATTACACACCCCAAGAACCCATGTATATGCTGTCCACAGTGTGTTCTGTAATACCAGCACACCTACTGAGATATGGATAAAGAGATAGCAGAGTGTTGGGAAGGGGACCAGCTAACCTAACTGTACAGTAATTAATGTAAAAAATTATGATAAAAATCCCCCTGATTTCTATAATGCTCCTGTACCCAACAATTTTATAAGGAATACTCAATCTGTCAAAATCACACTCCTTTTGCAAATCACAAACTTTCAACCCCAAATCAAATTAGTATTAGGAGAACAAAGTAAAACTATGAGCAGCTAAAATAACCATCTCTGGAAAGCAGAATTAGCAGGACAAATTTTTGGTTTTTTTCTAATGTATGTTTGTTGGCAATGACTGCAAAATATCATAGTCATGGTCCTATTGCCTTAATTACTGACCTCTTGCTGTGAAGAGACACCATGACCAAGGCTACTTTTATAAAGGAAGGCATTTAACTGGGGCTTGCTTATAGTTTCAGAGGCTTGGTCTATAATCATCATGGCAGAAAGCATGGCAGCAGGCAGGTGTGGTGCTGGAGAAGTAGCTGATAGCTATGTCCTGATTTTAAATCAGGGGTGGGGGTGCTAATATGGGCTTTTTAAACTTCAAAGTCCACCTCAAGTGACATACTTCCTCCAACAATGCCACACCTCTTAATTCTTCGAATCCTTTCAAATGGTGCCACTCCCTAGGAACTAAGCATTTATGTATATGAGCCTATGGAGGCCATTCTTACCAAAATCACCACATATATATACACACATTTAAGAATAAATGTGCCTGGTACAAACTTTCAGATTTATAGAGTAGGACTTTATTGAAGTTGAAGATGAGCACAAATTAAATTAATGTCAGTTTTATCTAAGTTCCTGTACATGTGAAAACTTATCTACATCTGATTTGTGACCCTTACTGTTAATTAAATTACAACACACAAACCATGAAAGAAGTCTTTAGCTTCTTTACTACTATGTGACTTCATTTAGAATGAGCAAGAACTTGCTAACAGGATGTGACTGTAGACCCAGGTAAGTAGGACGCTCACATGCTCTGTCTTCTGCTGCCTTGGCAGTTTAAATAGAATCTTAATTACAAATGAAATGGAAGGCAATGTCTGAATTGGTGAACAAGAAGTGATAGGTGTGCTTGTGATGGATTTCAC
>CABHPH010146484.1:0-29790 GCA_902168325.1 Peromyscus nudipes | reverse complement strand
TCATGGTTTTGGAGATGGGAGAACAAAGATGTGAGCCGAGTACCCTGTCCCAGGATTGGGGCCAGTAGGTAGCGGTCCAGATTTGTACTCATTATCCGTGAAACCAGCGATAGCTGCTAAATCACACCTGCTCTCATAAAAATACCTCCCTGTGTGCTCCTGTAGAGGAGGGGAAGCTAAAAGCGCCACTTGGGGTGTAAACTCCCAGGCAAGAGCCAGCATTTAGTGGCGATGGGAGTTAAAGCTGGAATTCTCCTAATTCAGCCAAATGTCCCTGAGTGCACCTGTTCTTAGATCATGTCTGAGAAACGGAGAATTATTCTATTTTCAATGATACGAGCCAGTGGAGGTTCAATTACCTCTTTCGAGAGCCTATTCTGGCTTGTGATCATGGGCACAGCTTTCTTCTAATTGAACTTTCTTGATGAGGCCCATTTCTTCTTCTTCTTCTTTAATCTTTGGAGTTGATGGAGAGGCTCCAGCTATAGTTAGAAACTGAATTCCAACCCCCCACCCTCATCCTTTTGCATTGCTTCCTTTCTTTAACGGCTTTCCTAAAAAGGACTCTGCTTCCTCCGGAGAAAATGCCCTGTAACCTTAGGCTTCGAAACTACCCCTCTAGATAGTCCACGGTTTCCATTTTCAGTTGCTGTGCCTTCTTTCATAAATGCAATGGCCTGAGATTAAATGCCCTCTTCGCTACATAATACAATTTCCTCTTTCCCTACCCATCTCTCATTTCATGTTTGCTTTTAAATACCGTGACTTCTGACTAAATCCAGCCACTGGCTCACTGAGTCTCTGATCAGTTCCTCCATAAGATGCCTGTTTCCACCACACTGTGCTCAGCTTATTTACGTGTCCAGAATGATACTGAAGCATTGTCCACAGTGACAACAGTGAAGACCACAACCCAATAAGAAACACTGATGGTACAATGGTGGTGAGCGGGAACAGCATTGGCATCCTTAGAATACGTGAAAGCCTGCAGAGACTTCTTGGCCAGGGTTCTGTAGCTAGAGCAAGCCATAGATAAGGCATCGCATGGCATTTAGCCTTGTGCTGTGACAGTCTGACTGGTCACCGTCATTTCTGCTTTCCTGGAGTATTAATGTTTAGTGCTATTTGAATGCATCTGTGATAAAGAAAACAATATGCTCTTCAGGAGTTATGAACAACACTGCTGTAACGCAAACCTAGAACATTTCTACTTGTTTTAGACATGGAAGGAAAAGTCACAGAGGATAAAGTGAGTGGGTACCTTACCGAAAGCCTTTGCTGTCTGTTTAGAGTCAGAACTCTGTAGCACAGAAGCTGTCCCTGCTACGGCCTCCCAATGTAATGGGATGCTTTAACATGAGGTGGGTGATAGAATCAGAAGCCCATGCCCAAGACTCTTAGCTAGCCCAGGCCTCAGTTTCTCCACATCTGAAAAAGAGACCATGCCAGCTATTCCTCTGTAAGTGGCTGGGGTTGTGGGCAGCTGGTTTTGGTGAAGATATTTCTGATGTATTCCAGAGCTTCTTGCCATGGTTCAGGGTTTATTGATCATCTGCCAGCCACTAGGTACTTTGCTAGGTGCCAGGAGGGTACACAAGGTCAAAGTTCTCCCCCCAATTTTGGAGAAGAGGGAGGAAAGGATAAGAGGTCAGAGACCCCCAAATAGCTAGGACTCGTGCTGAGATTCATGAACAAAGCAAGTCCTGCAGGTTGGCAGAGAGAGAAGAGCTGCCTTCGATCTGGGGAAAGTGGTGTTTGTAGTGTGCAGTAGAGGAGAGGTTTTTATTATCATAGATGCAGTGAAATATATCCAAAGGAATGGAGAATATTTTAGTGGACCCTCAGGTGCTTATCACCCAGCCTCTCAAATCTCAACAGGAGACAACTCTGGCTTCATAGAGAACCCCATTCAATTCCCTAACAGCTACACCCACCTCATGGGTCATTTCCATTCAAATCCAGGAAACATATCGTTTCAGGGGAATATACTTCAGTGTGTCTCTAAGAGATGAAGAAGATTTTAATATGAGCACAACACAATTATTACATCTCAGACAATTTCTTTAATATCACCAAATGTTCAATCAGTACTCAATTGCCTCATAAATATTTTTCATGGCTACTTTCTTCAAACCAGGGTGCATGCTGGCTTGGTAGATCTCCCGAGCAGTTCTCTATTTCCCTCTTCCTTGAAATTGGTTGGTTTTGAAGCGCTTGGTATCATTTGACCTGTAAGTTCCCCCCAAGTATGGCCTTTCCTGGTTGCATCTCTGGAACATTAAAAGTTTCTTCTGCTTCCCATATTTTGTATAAATTGACAGTTTCACCTAGAACTCAGAGCCCATGGTTTCTGGGAGATGGCTTTGGGGATGGAGTTGAGCACTTCCATCAGGGGTATCTCTCTCTCTGCGAGAGAGGACACTGGGAACCATGACCTAGAGATAGTGCCGCTGCCGGCCCCGGGAGATCATGACACAGAGACTGCTCTGGAATTATTCCACAACTGGAACGTGTATGTCTCGTGCAATTTCCAGTGTGTGATATATCACACTCAGATATTTTAAAAGGAAGAATATGGACATTTCACTGGGCTTCACGGACCCCTGGAGGCTTTGTGCAGGGCAATCAAATCCATGGGATAAGCAAAGCACTTAACAGACTAAGTGAGACCTTCACAACTGAAGTCCTAGTTTTTGAAACCTAGAGGCCAATTACATTAGTGTTTGTATAAAGGCACATACCCATCAGCCTCCCCTTTGTGGTGTTCCTGCATCTTCCTATCAGGATGTTCAGAAGATGACAAGCCACCCAGGTCATGAGATCTATGAAAGAGCCTTTATCTGTCTACGTTTATATCAAACTAGAAAGTATTTATTTATTGTGGTGGGTATTTCCCACGGTTAAGTATAAATGAACTTCAGACAGGAAAGTTCCCACAATTTGGTCAGTTAATGTGTAGCCTTAAGGAGACTCCCAGATATGAGAGAGGAAGGAAGTACCTAAATGGAAACCCCAGTCACTGCTTATAAACTGAGACACGAAGGGCAAGTTACTAAACCTGATCAAGACTCAGTTTCTGCATCTATAAAACGGAAATGACTGTACTTCTCTCCTACTGTCACTTCGAGGACTAAGTGATGTGTGAACAGCAGCATTGTGTAGTAAATACCAGTAACTAACCAGTTATTATCGGCACCGGATTGCTCTGACATTTGCTTCCGCGGCCACTGAACAGCCAATTGTAAGAAATGCTAACGGATAAAGCTAACATTGAAAATTTGGGTAGGGAGTAGGAAGGCGGCTCAGTGGATAAAGCAATTGCCATGTAACGAAAGGACCTGAGGCTGAGTCACCAGACTCATGAAAAGCCAGATGCAATAGCATGGATCTGTGAAGCTGGTGTGCCCACTGTGAGAGGCAGAGCGGAGACAGGGGAATCCTTGGAGCTCGAAGGCCAGCTAGCCTGAAGCTCATGGTGGTACACAACAGAGACTCTCTCCAAAAACAAGAAAGAAGATGAGGACTGGCACCTGTTTGTCTCCTGACCATCGCATACCTGCTATAACAAATACAAACCTGAATCGTACATACAATATGCACACACACACACCACACACACCACACACACCACACACACATACACACACACACACACATACCCACACACACACACACACAGAGAGAGAGAGAGAGAGAGAGAGAGAGAGAGAGAGAGAAAGAGAGAGAGAGAGATTTTAAGACAAAGAAACATAAGATATGTATGTTGAGGAGGGGAATGATTCAATGATCTGGTTCCCAGCATGGCGGACGCTCCAGGGTCAACCCCAGTTCCAGTATAAAGAACAGAAGATACAGAGGGAAGTGTCACAATGTGGGTGGAATGGCTTCTTTCCTTTTTTTATAGTAAGAAGGTTTTGTCTGTTCAGGAAGCTGGTGAAATTTCTGAGCCTGAGCAGGCTAAGTTATGTTGATCACACTGATTGCCAGCCTGTGCCTTTGACCCTTTGCCAGAACCCTGCCAACGTCTCCACGAGCGCCGTAAAGTCATTAGGAATAAGGATATAATTAACATCCAAACCAGGCAGGGAGACAAGCTGTCAAACTTTGTGATCTACAAATGACGGAGAGGCTAAAATCACTGAAGAGAAAATTAAAAGCCAAATTTGCCTGTCTGGCTCTTTGCTTGGGTTTAATGAGGGCTGGCCTCAGACTTACTGACAAGGATGGGCAGCACATTGGGCGGAGGCTCTCTCTGAAGTGTGGTCCCTCTTTCAGTTCAGAAATGATCTGTACATAAGACACCTTCTAGGACTCTCGCCATTGGTAGGTAGTCAGACATAGGCTGAGGCTCCGGAGAGCCAGTCATAAATCAGGGAGAACAGAGCTCGGCCTTGGGGCACTCACATTCTAGGGATGGAAACTAAACACCGTGAGCAATTATAATAGGATGAGTCGTAATATAAGAGAGCTGGGTCGCCGGGCGTTGGTGGCGCACGCCTTTAATCCCAGCACTCGGGAGGCAGAACCAGGTGGATCTCTGTGAGTTCGAGGCCAGCCTGGGCTACCAAGTGAACTCCAGGAAAGGCGCAAAGCTACACAGAGAAACCCTGTCTCGAAAAACAAACAAACAAACAAAAAAAAAGAGAGAGAGAGAGAGAGAGCCGGGTCTAATGAAAAAATATCCAGAAAGCTGTCCCAAAGTCACTAAGTCATGGTTTTCATAAGAACTATGTGATATAAACTATCTTGGGGTTGCATCCTCTGGGAGTGAGAGCACTCCCTTGTCCCAGACATAGGACACGTTTATTTCAACTGTCTTCTGAAATTCCCTGTCTTGGGTCAGCCTGACCCCCTGGGAGAATAACAAGAAGGGAGAATAACAAACAGCTAAGGGTATTACAAACACATGCCCTTAGGAACAGCTAGTAGGTAAGCGATTTCCAACCGAGGTTTTCTTGCTTCTCCCCGGTATAAAAATGCGGGCTGTGGGAACAGGAAGCTGGAAGTTCACCCACGGACTGAACGCTGTGGTCTGCCTGAGACTCGATCAGGAACACCAGCACGGCTGTTTCAGCAGGACTTCCACGGTTACTGGTCACGGGTGTTGGGAAAGCCCCTGGTTTACTGGTAATTTCCCCTCCAAACCCAGCTACTCCATTGTCTCTGCTGGATGTTGTGACCAGCCGATTGGGCGGAGTTCTGCTGTCCACTTGCAGCTTCTCTTCATCTCTGCTTGCTATTCGTCCTCTTCTGTTTACTTGCTTGATTAACTCACTGGTTCAAGACCAAAGGATGGCTGTTGTACACCATTCTCAGTATGGAGGGGAGAGAAAAAAAAAACAAAACAGCAATTGTACCATTTCCACCCCTAACGTTGTTCTAGTTGAGTTTCTCACCATTTTGTACCTATGCTCTTAAAACTTCTTCCAACTGCTAATTCTCTTTCCCAGAAAACCATTTTCAAAATATCAGACCCTTGCTATAAAACAAACAACAAACAAGCAAACAAATAAAAATTAAAATAAAAAAAACAAAACCTCTCAACATTGACAGGGTGAAGTTTAAATTCTTGAGGCTGGGTCTTGAAACTTGAGAGCATTTTTGCAAGCAGATAAGGGAAGTGGGGTCAGGGCAGTGGCTTTTGCTGCAGGAGGCTGGAGCAGGGAGTGGGTTGGGAAGGAACAGTGTCAAAGAGACAGGTGTGACCTGTGACCTGCCTTCCCAGTCTGCCTTCTGCGGGTGAGCTCCTGGGGTGCTGGAGTCCTCTGGGCTTCTGCCCCTGCCAACCTGCTAAGAGCCCAGGGGACCTGAGCCATGCCAGAAACCCCAGCGCTAAGGTTAATTCCTCTTCAGTACTCACAGACCAGGCAAATGTCAAAATCCCCAAGATCTTGCTAAGCAACAATAGTGGCCCTAGTTAATGAGTGTCCTGGAGAGGCTCAAATAACATTTGATGCTAAGAAACCAAAGGAAAGAAATTTTAGCAAATAGGTTAAGTCTTCCCTAGGTGGAGAGCAGCGCTCTAATCCCAGTGGCTTCTCCGTGTTGGAGCATAGTTCACCAAACTCAATGACAAATATTAAGCCACGCATCACATTGCATTGTAACTCCATGTCTACTTACCATCTCTTTGTTCTGCCTGACTGTGACATCTTTAAGAACTATCTTTTATTCAAGTAAGACACATACATAAAGCCTAGTATACAATAGACACTCAGGAAATTGTAAGTGAATTCTGTCCCATTGCCTCACAAAGCTGATTCTGAGAGCCTGAGGCCACAGCAATTTGTCTTTTCTTTGGTTTCAAGGTCTTGATCTGTCTTAGTCATATATTTTCATGAATTGCTTTACAAGTTTTAAACGAAGTTCTAAAAAGTTCACAGGAATACCCTGTTCACAGGGGGAAAAGCTACAAATGCCGAGCTAGCTCACACCGCTGGTTTATAAGGCCTTATTGGCCTTATGTTCCGTGTGGCAGACACGTGTGCTGCTCCCAGAAGAGGCCCTGGAAGTGCAACAGTGACCAGGCCCTGACTTTCAGAAGGGGGCAGTTCCCGGGCCTGGCAGCTCACGGAACGTAGGACAATAAGAACGGGAGATCACAAGTTTGAAGCCAGCCTGAGCTACATAGCAGGAGCTTGTATAATTCATTAATTAATTCACAATCAGAGAGAGCAGGAAAATGATCGTAGCGTAATAGCTTAGGCAAACCCAAGTCATGTTTTGGAAGGTAAATTAGAGTTCAACTCAGGTGGTAAGGTTTGAGTCTGGATAGCAAGGATGGGAAGTGCCTGAGAAAGGAGGGGCTGAGAATACTGCTGGGGAGGGAGAGAGGGAGGAAGGGAGGGAGGGAGGGAAGGAGGGAGGGAGGGAGGGACCATAGCGTTTAAGACACTAAAGTGTGTGTGTGGTGTGTGTGTGTGTGTGTATGTGTGCGTGTGTGCGTGCGCGCGCCTTGGCAGATGACTAGTCAGGTTGCAAACCAGAGAACACAGGTTGGAGGCTCTGCCAATAGAGACAAAAGCTGAGCAGAAGATGCTGCATGGTCCTGATGAGCCAGTGAAAGGCTGAAGCCAACAACATCCAAGCCTCCCTGACCCTATCCTAAAGGACCCAATTGTCTTCTCCTCCGTATCTTCACCCTAGAGTCTCCAAAAGAGTGGACAGTGGGCTGCGGGCTTCAGTGTGTTTATGCGCATGTGTAGGTATGTGCAGACACTCACAAGGAGGGACTTAGCTAACCGTTGATCCCTTGCCTGAGTCCCATCTGCCAAGAATGTTAAACCATTGGAGGCCTTGGGCTGTACCATCTCTCTATTACTCTCCCATTCAGCCTGCAGTGCAGTGGCCCTCCATCAAGATTTGTGAAGTTGATTTGTTGTCACATACAGAGCCTAAAATATGTGCTTTCAGAAGGAGGGTCAGTATTGTGTGAGCATCTTGTTCTCTGTAGGCCTGTTGTACACACAGATTCCAATGAAAACGACAAGTCTCATCTAGCAGGTGCTGTAGTAGGAACTCACAGCGTGGAGATTAGCTGGGGCTTGGTCCTCATTCTCACTGGGTCATTTCTGCTGCCAGCACATGGACTGTGGTAGCTTGAATATGAATGGCCCCATGGGCTCAAATAGTTGAATGCTTAGTTACCAGGGAGTGGAACTCTTTGATAAGATTAGAAGGATTAGGAGGCATGATCTTGTTGGAGGAAGTATGTCACCTAGGGGTGGGCTTTGAGGTTTCAAAAGCCCATGCCATTCCCAGAGTCCCTCTTGGCCTGCAGACCAGAACATAGCTCTCAGCTACTGCTCTAGTGCCGAGACTGCCACCATGCTGTCTGCCAGGATGATAATGAACTAAACCCATGAAATTGTAAGCAAGCCCCCAGTTCAATGCTCTCACTAATAATAGCTGCCTTGGTCATGGTGTCTCTTCACGGCAATAAAACAACAATTAAGATGTGGACTTAGCTGATCCCTTCAAAATTCAGCCAGTTTGTGGTGGCACATGCTGTTAGGATATACTCAAGAGGTGGAGACAGGAGTATCAGAAGCTCAAGGCTAACCCGGATGAAAATTTAGACAAGGGGCTAGAGCGGTGTCCCAAGTATTTATCCATGAGACAAGAGGACCTGAGAATAATCGATCCTTAGCACTCATGAAAACTGGGTGTGGCAGCATGCATCTATGACCCCAGTGCTGTGGAGGTGGGGTTGGGGGAGAGGAGCATTCCAGAAGGCCTCTGGCCAGCCAGTCTACCTGAAATGGTGAGCTCCAGGTTCAGTGAGAATCTGTGTCAAATAGTAAGATAAAGAAAAATACCGAAAGTCGAGCTCTGGCTTCTAGTGCATATACATGCACACATATGCATACCTCAGGCACACACACACACACACACACACACACACACACAAAGATCCAGATGAGGATCTGGCTCCCCTTTACCTAAGCAATGGCTTCTATGACCCCTCAGAGTAAGAAACAAGGGACAGGCAAATTGTTTATCAACATGGCTGACAGTCGCAGACAGGTTTTTTTGTTTGTTTGCTTGTTTTCTCAATTCAGTAAGAAGAGAATTACCCAATATAGTGTAAAGGATTCATAATCACCAGAAATTTCAAATACAGCAAATTATATTGAAAATAAATGACTCTCTCACAGGACTGAGGCGTTAGGGAAACATTTAGCGGTCCTCCATGCGCCTCATTAAGGGCCCAGACTTAAAGCTGGGCATGGTAGTGGACACCTGTAATCTCAGTTCTATGGGATGCAGGCAGGAAGATCCAGATTAGGCTCCACAGTGAGATTTTTTTTTTTATAAGTAGATACTGTCTTCCTAGCTCTGTAGGGTGAGAGTAGGCGTGTCAACCCCTGGCACTATCTGCAACTTAACGTTCTATGAACGGAGTTCACTGATAGACCCACAGTGCAGGGGTTTAAAGTCTTTCTTGTGTTTATTCATTTAACTTTCACTTGTTGTGTAGGAACGTGTTTTAAGCATCAAAGTGCAAACCAAAGATGCAATAGGAAGAAAATTGCCTATTACTCAAGTCCAAAGTATATGACTCTGGGTTCCCTTCTGTAACAACAGAGAAATTGCTGAGCCTTCGGAAGTCTCAGTTACTTCTCAGTAAAATGGGACCAATGAAACGTTGTCCATGCCTTCATGGTCTGGATTTCAGGGGGGTCTTTTGTAAACAGTCTCTTTACATCCCTAATTTTATGGATCTGAGTCTTCTGTCCCTTTTAGCTTGGTCAGAGGTTTGTAGATCTTGCTAATCTTTTCAAAGACCCCACATTTATTTGATCTTTGGGATGTGCTAAGGGCTAGTGAAGCAGGCCACGGAGATGGCCTTGCACAGCTCTAATCTCATAGGTTGTTTGTGTAGAGTAAGATCTGCTCCTTGTAGGGAGTCTTTAAATGCATGAGGGAATACAAACAGGAAATAGATAGAGAATTACCTGAAAGCAGGGATCACATTGCATTAATTTGCAGCAAACGGTTCAGCATCAAACAAAGGAGGCTGCAGCTGTCTGTCAAGATGCTGCTCAGAGACCTGAGGTAATTTTTTCAAAGATCCATTCTAAACAAGTGTTGCCATAAACTCAGCTTTAGCTGAACTCCAGCTTTGTGGCACTTAAGAAATCTGTAATATTAAAAGTAAATTAAATAGTGGCTATGACTAGGCATTGAAGGTGTTTGGTGAGCAATTTCACAGTGGATGACTCAGGGCTTCCTGTCTGATGGAAATTCACAGTTCACCAGGGGTGGAGGAACCGAGTCCCAGCCAGTCCCCAGGAGATAAGAACTTGAGGCGTGTGACTGTTTCTGGGAGTGGAACCTTGGGCAAGCAGCTGAGTATGCGCTTGCCATGGAAGAGCATCACGTGAAGATGGATGCCTTTTTCTGAACCTTCGTCACCAAGCGAACAGATCTTTCCACCAGAGTCGGGGTCAGGAAATGTGGCTTAGTTTCCCAGTTCCTCTGAAGTCCTACATGGTGGCTCAGTTTTGGAAATGTAGGTGGCCACATGGCTCCCCAGGATTCCTCAGACCTCTTACTTATATCCCTAATTCTGTCCCATGCTGCAGTCTCCTTTGTCTGACCACCACCTGTTCCCATTCCCGTGGTACCCTGTTCCCATTCCTGTGGCCCCCTCCTTTGATGTCTTTTGGACCTTATTGTACAAGATCTTCTTTGCAGTGCACGTCAGAGGTTGGAGTTTCTGAGTCCACAGCCAGCGAATGACAGCCAACCACCAGCAGCAGAAAGGGATTCAGGCCCAATTTTCAATGTAACCTTGTTTGTCCATCTACCAGATGGGACTTGGCAGAATCCAGAGCCCTTCTGAGTTATCAGTCGGAGACTGGGCATCAGACTTGGTCTTTGTCCAAGGGACAGAGTAGAGTGGCTGTGTGTCAGTCATTCTGAAGAAAGAGCCAGAAACCCAAAGTCTGGGGCAGAGTAGATCAAAACCAAATTGGGCTGGCCTGGAGCCTGAGAAGGACAGAACCAAACCATGCAGACAAAGACAGGTTGGTAATGAGAAAGGGGCCATATCTACAGGAGACTCAGCTGGGGCAGCTTTGACAGATTTCCTCAAATTGCCGTTGACCCAGCTGTAAGGACTTTTGCTCTAGTAGCATCTCAAACCAGCTCCTGCCACATCTGTAAGAATTGGACCAAGTATGTCTGTGGCTCACAGCAATCCACTGGATATTTATGGACAAGCTTAGGGTTTCAAGTTCATAAGCATTTGCCACACATTAGAATGTCTGACCTACTAAAACTCATGGTTATTCCCTACCTGATAACTAGGGGTTAACCTGTGGAGCCTAGACTGGAACCCACAGCTTCCTCCATGCAGAAAACCTAGGGTCTTGGTTATTGCTATGTAGCTAAAGAGGAAGAGAAAGACACGTGAGCTCAGAAAGTTACGGGAACTTAAGAGGCTCAGGAAACTCATAAACAAGATTGTGGACACTTAGAAAGTTCTAAGACTCACAAGGCCCCTCTGCACAGTGATCGAAGCAGTAGATGCTTTCTGAGGAAGAGAGGACTCTTCGGTGGAGCTGCCTGTAAGGACGGGGAGCTCCAGGGGTGCAGACTTCACAAGTTGCCACCTATGCTGAGGAGGGCTTTTCTACGGTATGGTTGCCTTTGAGTCACCCAGACTTTTCCAAGTAACATCACACCCATGCACCTAATAAGTAATGCCAAAACACTCACTAGTTCACCAGGTTGGGATTGGTTGGAATGACTTCTTGGATCTGTTATCGGTACTCTATCTGGAGTGAATAGATGGCTGTTCACACGCGCCCCCCCCCAGGAAAAGTTGCACAACAGTTGCATTCACACCCTCTTCTGGTCAATCTAGCCAGATGGAAAGCCGGAATTATGCTAGTTCACAGACTGAGTGACAGTCTTGCAGGGTGGTGATCTAAGTAGCTAGTAGCCATTTCTCATGTTTACTTGCCCCGACCTAGAAGCTCACAGCAACCTTAAGGACAAAGTGTAGCCCATTCTGGCCACTTGCCACTCATCTGTATTGTAGGTGCAGGTGGTGGCCCTTGCCTTTCCTCCCCATATATCCAAATCTCATTTTCTTTGTGTCATATGACTGTACTTTATCATAAGAGTTCATTTTGTACCTGATATTACTTGGCTCGTAGACAAATCATGACACAAATTTTGCAGTTCTCTCATTATTGAATAACCATCACCTGTATGAAATCTCATCAAATAGAGAGAGATACCAATCAATGTACAGTTAATTAACATAAAACAACAAGTCCCATTAAAAATCAAACATTGCAACAGACATGGTTGGTTGGCTAAATACCAGTGCCATTTGTTAAGTACATCCTTTGTGGAACTGTCTTGGACTTGAAAATATTTTTTATTAACTAGCTGGTATTTAATAGAAATTAATTGTTTGCTATGCATCATTGGTTGCATCCCCTGGAAATGAGACTTAGGGTTGCCTTGGAAGAGCTGTGTACATGGAGGTGCTTTCTGGGTAGTTCTTCCAGATCCACCCTGTTCCTTTACCTCCCTTCTCAATTCTCATCTCTCTTCCATATCTCCCTACCTGGCATTTTAGTGGAGCTCCTTCTAATTGGTTTATGACTTTCCAAGGTATTCCCTAACTTCTGCCTTTAAACTGCTTATTTTACAAAATATTTTATTATCTGTTAATGTTCTCTGTGGTGATATATTGTGTTCCCCAAAGTATTGTGCACCCTAATAAACTTATCTGGGGTCAGAGAACAGAACAGCCACTAGATACAGAGGCCAGAAAATGGTGGCACACACACCTTTAATCCTATCACTTGGGAGGCAGAGATCCATCAAGGCCACACTGGTAACAGCCAGGAATGGTGACTCACGCCTTTAATCCCAGGAAGTGATAGCAGGAAGCAGAAAGGTATATAAGGCGTGAAAACCAGGAACTAGAGCTGGTTAAGCTTTTAGGCTTTGAGTAGCAGTTCAGCTGAGATCTATTTGGATGAGGACTCAGAGGCTTCCAGTCTGAGGAAACAGGATCAGCTGAGGAACTGGTGAGGTGAGGAAGCTGTGGCTTGTTCTGCTTCTCTGATCTTCCAGCATTCACCCCAATAACTGGCACCAGGTTTGTTTTTATTAATAAGACCTTTTAAGCCAGACGGTGGTGGCGCACACCTTTAATCCCAGCACTCGGGAGGCAGAGGCAGGCAGATATCTGTGAGTTCGAGGCCAGCCTGGGCTACAGAGCGAGTTCCAGGAAAGGCTCAAAAGCTACACAGAGAAACCCTGCCTCGAAAAACCAAAAGAAAAAAAATAAGACCTTCTAAGATTTGTGCTACAGTTCTCTTATACATACTAATTCCTTGAGAAGATGGACTTATGGGACAATTTTTGGTCCAGGGTAGAATAGAGGGCTATACATCTCTGAACCAGACAGTTCATGTTACAGCGTAGGGGCTACGATTCATGGAAAAAATAATAAAAATATTTCCATCTACCTGCCCCATTTGTATTAGTTGAGAGTCCTTTATGAGGCAGAAGTGACAGAAACCTACTAAAAAATTAATATAAATAAATCAATGACATTTATTGTTTCATATCAGAGAGCCCAGTGGAATTCAGGCATGACTGGATTAAAAAAGTATCTTTATGGCTTATTCAGTTTCTACATGTCTGAACCTGTTTCTTGGGGCTGCTGTTACAAAGTATAAGGACCTGGTAGCTTGAAACAATCAACTATTCTGTATATCAATGTGAATATACTTAATACCATGAAACAACCACACACTTTAACAGTTAAAGAGGTAAATCTCACCTTGTGCTTATTTTAATAAAACAACAATCACAGATATTCACCCTCTCACAATTGTACAAGCTTAAAATAAAGGCATCAGTAGAGTCTTCCTCTCCCTGAAGGGTCAGAATAGGATCTTTCTTCAGTGCTTCAAGATTCTGGTGGCTGCCAGCATTCCATCCTCAGCTTCTGTCCTCTGAGGACATCCTCCCCTAGTGTGTGTCATTCTGGGTCCCTTCATTGAATTGGGGCTCTAGTCCAGTGTGACTTCGTCTTAACAAATCATATCTGTAGCGATTCTGTTTGCAGCTAAGGATGCATTCTGGGGTTCTGAATGGGCATGGGTTTTTCTGAATATCACCATTTATCTCATTTTAATCTCTTAAACCATTTGCTAGTTTGTCTAATTTTCAGTGAGCCTTTATCTAAGTGGAAGTGATATAACTTCAAAAAACCCAGCAATCTCAAAAAAGGGTAGAGATCTTCCTTACTGGCATTCATAACTGGATTCTGATTGGCTCTGCTTAGATCAGGCTTTCACTCGAGGACCAATCACCATCTAAATGAGAGAGTCAGGCCACTTCTGAAGCAGGGAATGTCAGATGATGACTGACACAGTATTTCTAGAACGTTGTGGAGATACAGGATAGACTCAAAGAGCAAATGTTTCTTTGATATTCCATAAAAACATTCTGTAATTTGAGAAAAGGCCCCGTGGCAGCTTGAAAAGAATAGTCCCCACAGGCTTACATACTTGAATTCTTTGTCACCAGGGAGTGGCCCTGCTTGAAAGGATTAGAAGGATTAGGGGGTGTGGCCTTGTTGGAGGGGTGTGGCCTTGTTGGAGTGGGTGTGGCCTTGTTGGAGGGGTGTGGCCTTGTTGGAGGAAGTGTGTCACTGGGGTTAGGCTTCAAGATTTCAAAAGCCTAAGCCTGGCCCAGTGTATTTCTCTTCCTTCCACCACCAGGTGTAGAACTCTCAGCTACTTCTCCAGCACCATGTCTGCCTGGGTGCTGTCATGCTCCCCACCATGATGATAATGAACTAAACTTCTGAAACTGTTATCAAGCCCCAGCTAAATGCTTTCTTTTATAAGAGTTGCCATGGTCGTGATGTCTCTTCACAGCAGTAAAATACTGAATAAGACAGGCCTTATCTCATTTCAAAGTACTATTTCTACTTATATAAACTTGATCATTGAACTATGCTGGTAAATAAATCGAAGATAGATAGATGATAGACAGACAGACAGACAGATAGATAGATAGATAGATAGATAGATAGATAGATGATAGATAGATAGAGGATGGAGAAATAAATAGCATAGACTGATAGTTGGATGAATAGATGGGTGGATGAATGGGTGGGTAGGTGGATATGGACAAATGGATGATAGGTAGATAGATAGATGATAGATAGATAGATAGATAGATAGATAGATAGATAGATAGATGGCATAGACAGATGGATAGATGGATGGATGGGTAGGTGGGTGAATATGGACAAATAGATGCCAGGTAGGTAGGTAGCTAGATTGATGATAGATAGATAGATGATAGATAGACAGGCAGATAGATGATGGACAGATACAGATCATAGATGTAGCTATGGCTACATAGCTATATGGCTTCAATGTAGTTTGTTCTCTCAAGGGTTCATATGTTCTAAGTTAGGTCCTTGGGGGATTGAGGTGGTATGGAAACTTTAAGAGAAAAGGCTGAGTGAGAGATGCATAGATCACTGAGAAATGGGGTCCTAGAAATAGACTGTGAGATCCTAGCTTCTCTAGTCTCC
Organism: Peromyscus nudipes; assembly: GCA_902168325.1. NCBI lineage: Eukaryota > Metazoa > Chordata > Mammalia > Rodentia > Cricetidae > Peromyscus > Peromyscus nudipes. Next base: position 14,699 of record CABHPH010146484.1, on the reverse strand, counting down.
TATGTCAAGCTATCTCCCTCCCATACCTGTTCCCACCATTGTGACATATCAAATTAGGTCCTTGACAGAGGCCAAACTGATGGGAACCACCTGATCTTGGATTTTGAACATCAAGAACTGTATGCTAAATAAACTCATTTTCTTTATAAAGTATCCTGCTGTGGTGGTTTGAAAGAGAAATGTCCTCCACAGGCACAGGTGTTTGAACACTTGGTCCTGGTGGGTACCACTGTTGAGGGAAGTGATGAAGCTTTTAGGAGGTGTGGATTGAAGGAAGTCCACCACTGGAGGCAGCTTTGAGAGCGTATAGCCTTGATCCACGTCCAGTTCCTCCCCGCTCTACTTCCTGCTTGTGGTTGAAAATGTGATCCCCCAGCTTCTTGTCCCAGACACCTGCTGCTATGCCCCCTCTACCGTTATGAGCTCTCCCTCTGGAACCATAAACCAAGCTAAGGCCTTTCTTTCATAAGTTTCCTTTGGTCGTGGTGTTTTAGCGTAGCATGGGAAAGTAACTAATACATCCTCCTAGAGTATTCTGCTATAGAAATATAAAACCGACTAATACACATATGTGGAAAGGAGTAGATTCAACCAGGAGCCACAACAAGTCCAAAATTGATAACGAAAGTTTATTTTCCTTCTCATTCATGAATGAATGCCAGAGATTGAGAGGAAAGGCGTTCCAAAGGTGACCTGTGGCACCAGGCATGATTGTAACTGTGGGCTGTTCTCAGTGTCAGTAATTTATTAATGAAGCTTTTCACTCCCGTCCTGTCTCAGTTCCATATTCTTACTCTTCTCAAGAAGTCACAGCAGGGCCATAAACTGAACAGCCCCTCCCAAACCTATGCTTGCCGGACAAATGCGCAGTTATGTAGATCACTGGGGCTGACCAACATTTCCTCTCTTGTTCATCAACAGTAATGTCAGATGTAATTAGGAGAAGGATGTTACTCTCTCTTACCTGAAAGGTAGGATGTAAGGCTATGCTAAAGAGGTTTCAGCCCCTCCAGGGTATGGCCTTCAGGGAAGAAGCCAGCCGTCTTCTCTGGCAACTCTCATCTTGAATGGTTTGTCTAAGTGCTTGCTTAGGCTCAAATCTCAGGGAAGAGATTTATCTGGACAGACATGCCTGCTGTTGTTTCATTAATTTGCTTGGTCAGCACATGGCTCCAGCTAGCCCATCAGTTACATCAGGCAGAAGCTAAGTATCCTCTGTGGGGCCTCCTTTGCCTGGCCATGCTTATGCATCAGTTAACAGTCTGCTTCTCCAGAACCCTGACAGCGTGAATGATGGCCCAGGCTTAAGTACCACAAACAGAGATGCTGCTCCCTGCCCCTGCTTCACCTCACTCTTCAGGGCTCATCTGAGCTGGCAGTGGTTTTGATGGGTCCCAAAGTAATTAAGTTGCAAGATCCTCTGTGGGCACCAAGCTGCCCAGAGACGCACTTCATTCAACAATCGTCATTCCAGATGGGGTTAAAGGGTGGTGTTTCAGACTGTGATCAGACAGGAAAGTCTGAAAACAAGAGGAGAGGAGGATGGAGAGATGCCAGGGCAGAAGGAAGTGGTAAATAATCGATATGGCCAAGAGAGAAGGAAGGACGAAGTATGGCCGGCAACACCAGTTAACGGAGTAACCGATTCATACAGGCTTGCCCCAGACTTTCCTAGTTTGAAAGCGGAAAGGCTTGGGTTCTGGGAACCTTTCTTGTCCTGGGCGAAGTGGAACAGCTGGTGGACATAGGTGGGTTTTAATTATGCAGAACAGGTAGAGAAAGGCCTGAAACTCACTCTGACATCACACTGAAGCCAGAGCACTTCACACTTGACACTGTGACCTTTGATCCTGCAACACTGACCCCAGGAAGCATGCACGGGGACAGACAGTCTAGACTGGGTACCCCTGGAAGGCTACTGTTTGGGGGTCTCACTACACACGTCTCTGAAGTCTCATCAAAAAACCAGACTACAAGATCTCAACACATCCAGTTCCCAGTGTGCTCTGTAGAATCGTATGGGTTTTTAAAATGACATATCTATCTAGGCTTTTTTCTCTTAGACTGTTTAAATCTCTAAGTAACAAAGCAATACCTCGAGGAGAGCCGGGACGTGGGCAGGAGGCTGGTGCTAAAAGCGAGTGATAAAATGGCTGTAGGAAGGAGAAGTAGAGACCTTCCCCTGGAGTCAACACAAGCCCACTTGCAAGTGAGTGTGTGGCCTTCCAGGTCTCTCCAACAGCTCAGTAGGCTGTCCTGTATGCCCCGTGGCACAGGTGGAACCTCGGGACCTTCACACTCTAGTTTGCTTAAAGCCTTAGACCGTTGCGGGTGGTGTCAGCGTTGACCTCACTGGGGTTCTCTAATGCTACCACTGCCCTTCTGTTTCCTATAGCTGCCTCTCAGCAAAGCATCGAGGTTTGGCCCACTCCTCCCTGCACACTGTCCTTGACCTTGGCTTTCTGGCATTCACAGCTTATGTTGGCCTCAGGAGGACTTCATCTAGATTACACAAAAGTGTCTACCCACAAAGTGACTCTCCTGTGGTTGCTGTGCTGCTGATCACCCGTTCAAAGAGTGGAACAGACTAGATTAAACCACATGTTCTTTCAGAAGGGAAAGGTAATAGCCATCTTCTTTCCCCCACAATGCTCATTTCAATGCCACACAAATGCACACAGGCATTAATTTATCACACACACACACACACACACACACACACACACACACACACGGGGAGGGGGGAAGCAGAGAGGGAGAGATACATCCAGCACTAGTGCACATGCGTGCTTTGGATACAGCAGAGACAGGACAGGGGAGATCATTGATCACGGTGCATATGCCCTGGAGAGTGAAAGAAGATAATGAATAGAAAGTAAAGAAATGCACAGTAACATTTCAAAGGGTAATAGTCACCTGGGGAGGAGTTTTACCTTCATGAACCATCCCACCCAGAGTGCAGTCTACCAACTCTCCGGAAAAGCACACCACTGCCTCCTCTTGGCCACCATGGGCAGAGCATGCTGTCTTCTCCTGAGGTTGTCTCCCAGCCTCTGAAAAGCACAGACTTTGTAGGCCTCCGTGCTCTTTCTGGCCCCCTGCGGTAGTCTGAGTACTTCAAGGAAGTAGGGCTTTAGGAACTGAGGCCCTCCTGGTAAAGCTCCTGAGCTTTGGTGCTAACCTGTTCTTTTCCTTTGCCGCCATCTGCCTTGCTAGCTGATGCTGGTCAAGGCACCCCATAAAGTGCTTCCCCATCTAAAAGCCTTTCCTGGTCCCTGGCAGTATGTGTCATGGCCCGGTGACAATTAACCATGCCACATGGCCATCGTCAAGTCATTTCTGTTTATTCCTGAGTATGGCTTCTGAGACAGAAACATAGATAGGGCTCTTAATATTTGCTAAATATAAGCATGAAAAAAAATGTGTCTAGAGCTCAGCAGACCAGCCCAGATCTGATAAATCTGCCCCCTCCCCCGCCCGGCTCTCTATGTATCCCAGAAGCCTCCAGTGAAAGGCCAGGTAAACCTGTTTTCTCACAAATTTTATCACACACAAACAAAGAGCTGGAAGGGTGTCTCTTGGGTGGCTAAGATTGGCTCTCCCCCAGGCCAGAAGCATAGAACTGTTTCTTGTCAAAGCCACACAAGACCCCTATCCATGGACTCCTTTTGAAGCATCTATTGATCTTTAAGAAAAGTATAATTTAACAAACATGCCTCTTCCCACCTTTCGTCTCATTGTTTGAATTCCCTCCAAGTATTTCAACTGTAACGTGAAGTTCGGCGGTGTATCAGCAGATTTGAGGTGAACTCCCCAGCTCACCCAACTGGCTTGCTGGGAGACAGCTGTTTTCACGAGATGTTGGCTCTGACAAGCAGCTTGGGCCCCCTGACTGTGCTCCAGCACAGGCCTCTATGGAGGTTAACCCCAATGAGCCCTGACTTTCAGTTAAGGTTTTTGGCGTCTCCCATGGTCTCTGCCTGACAGACAGAGAACCAGGCTTCAAGTGTTTCTGAGGAATAACAGAAATGTCAGAGTCAACTCTGCAGCGAAATGCCTCTGTTGGGAACAGTATGAAATGGTCACAGGTCTCGTGAATTGAAGGAGAGTTTACAGTAACTCTTCTGAAAACTCTTCTCCTTTACTTGGGCCTGGGAACTCCAAGAAAAGGCCGACAGCAAGGGGCCAGTCTAATAAAATGTAACCTCTGTTCTCTTCATGGTGAGGGAAACAGATTTTTTGCTTAACTTCTGTCTTGGTTACTAGAGCAGCATAACTCTAACGCGACGAAAGCGCTGACGTGTGGGACAGGCTGTGGTGTGATGCTATGAGAGGCCCCATTTTCAGCAGAGGCCACATGGGGTACCTGAGAACACACTGTACAATTGTAAAGCACAGTAACAACAGGAGAAAGTAATTGGATGGACCACCCCAAAACGACCAATTTGGGGAGATCATTATGCAGAATACTATTTAGTATCTCCTTCTGTTTCACAGAACACCATGTTCTAGCCGTATAATCCACTTGGCCTGTGACAGTCCTGGTCAGTTAGTTCTTCAGCTCCTGTGCACATGCCTGGGCAGGTAGGCTGCTTGGAACGGTGATAGTTGATCTCACTACCAGGTGGCACTACTCATGACATGTCTTTGTCTTGATTAGAGCAGATGTGACATTTGAGGGGCCACATCAAGAGTACAGGGGGCCTGTCTAGTCTATCACATGATTAATTATTTAAAAGGTAAACCAATCTACTACCCAAAGCCAATAGGATATGTTTCCTTGAAAAAAAAATTCCTTCCTAGCTAAAGGAAAGGGTGGGTGCAAGTCTCCAGACTCTTGTGAGGAGGACAGGGGCTGGGATCCAGTCTCCCCCTCTAGCCCTTATCATGCTGTGAGGGCCTGGTGTCCAAGCTCCCGTCCCCCATCCTATTCCTGTACTGTTGGTCTTGGGCCCACCCTGAACAGGTCAAAAGGCCCCTGGGATTTCGGGACACTTTGGCTATGTTCACACAGGGACTTGGGAAGATCTAGAGACTCGGTCTGCGGTTTGATCTTGCTGTGAAAGGTCAGATAGTAACCATGGTGTGTACAGCACAGCCTCTGGTCACAACTATTCAACTTTGTCACTGTAGCATCAAAGCAGCTGATGACAATACAGTCAGGAGTGTGGCTGCATCACAGTTCAGCCCCCGGCACAAAAATAGGTTAGCTCTGGTCTTCAGGCTGGAGTTTGCTGACATCTGATCTAGAAAATGGACCCGGAGCTGCCAAACAAAAATCCATAACACCAGGATAAACTTGAATTCCAAATGACCTAAAATGTTTGGATACACATCTCTCCCAGATACAAAAGGGGGCATACTGAAGAAATGAGTAATTGTTTATCTGACATTCAAATTGAACTGTGCATCAAGCTTTTTTTTTTTTTGGCTAAATCTATCCACTCTGTCTGGGATGGGAGCTGTGGCCCCCATGGACTCTTCACCCCACTAGGAGGGCAACAGCCAGAAGGAGGCTGGAGCCAGGCCTCCAAAGCTCAGGCGTGAAGGCAAGGCCATGCCTTCCCAGGTCTAAGGGCAGAGCTGGCTTTTAAATGACAGTTTTTATACTCACAAAGAATAAATAGAATGTCTATTTTTTGCATTTAATTTAAATAATAATTGCACGTTGGAAGGGCTTTGAAGACACATGAAATGGAAGGCAAGGGAGGGTACCCATGCTGGGGTTTGGCCTGAACGAGGAAGCAGCTGTGGCAGGTGCAAGGTGAAGCCTGAGAGGAAAGGATTCCAGGGCAGAGGAAATTTCCCAAGCGCAGACCTAAAGACCAAACCAAGAACCAAAGAGAGGCCAAAGGTGAGCAGGTGAGAGGCAGAGGCGAGAAAGGATGGGCTAGTGTGATGGCAGCCCTGCTACTCAGGTTCCTGTGAGCAGCTTGCCAAGTCACTAAATGACTCTCCAGTTTCCTAATACATGAACATAGTCCATGTTCAAGGAGGTAGAAATGCTAAGAACTGCACATTGCATACATGTATCAAATTAACATACTGTATTCCACAAACAAATATCATGTGTCAATTAAAAAGCATATAAAGGCTGCGGGAAGCCCCCACAGGTTGTAAGCAGGGAGGGAATAGAATCCAGTTCTCAGTTTAAAGCTCCACGCTTGCGGATTCCTCCTGCAGAGCAGATGGGATAAGAGGAAGAGGCTTGGCAGGAGGTCTGCCAGGAAATGATGCCGGAGTATAGCTCCCTAGGGATAAGCTGGTTGCAGGTGCTGAGTGGGAAGGGCAGAGGACACAGAGAGAAAGGGCCAAGATGCCTCCTGGACTCCTGGCTTTGCAGAGATGAGTGAAGGCAGAGGAGACAGGCTTGATGTGAAGATGGGCATCCCCGTTGCTGACTTATGAAGTTGGAGATGCTCCTGATTCCATGACTCTAGGACCCTTTGGCATTCCCCAAAGGCTCATGTCATAAGCTTTGCTCCCAGTTCATAGTGCTAGTGAGACATGCTTGAACCTCTGGAAAGTGGGGGCCTGAAGGGAGGAATTTAGGTCATGGGAGATACCCTCAAAAGACATTTAGAGCCCCCACCCACCCACCCCCACCCCGCCACCACTTCTCCACGATAGGAGAAGGCTCCTGTGTACAGTCAGGTCATGGTGTGCTGCCCGAACATAGCCTCCAAAGCAATGGAGCCAACTGATCATAGCATGAAACCTCCAAAACTGTGAGTCAAGCCCTCCTGGGTCTGTGGAGACGGCTCAGTGGGTAAAGTGCTTGCTATGTATAAGGACCTAAATTCAGATTCCTGTACCAAGGTGGCATGCACCTGGAACCCCAACACTGGGGAAGACACTCAGAGAGAGGCAGACCTCTGGAGCTTCCTGTCAGCTAGTCTAGCTCATAGTGAGCTTTGTGCTCAGTGAGAGACCCTGTCTAAAAAGTAAAGTGGAGATCGATAATCAAGAAAAGAAGATGTCTGACGTCTACCTCTGGCCTCTGCACACATACCCACACACATACATGTGTAACTACACACACACAGGGGCACGTATCAACATGTACATATACCACACATAAATAAACATTTCCTCTTTTTAAGCTGAGCATTTCAGACATTTCACATCAGTAATGGGACACTAACCAAGGCAACTGCCAAGTGAAGAGATCAGCTGAGCAAGAGGAAACACTTTTCTACAGCTCTGAAGAGAAATCAGGGCTGGAATGGAGGCTGGGGGTAGCAGGTGGCCTATAGAAGGCATGTGTAGCCGGGAGAATGGCTGAGACCTTTAGTGAAATTAGAAAGGGACTGATCCTGAAGGTACTTAAGTGTTTAAGAAGGAAACAAGAGAAAAGCAGTAAAAGATGGTGCCTCAGAAGCCAAAGGAAGAGGTGCCCCAGAGTGCCCTTTCGAATGGCTGCCAACTGCATCCTGCTTCCCTGAGAACTCGTGAGGCCCCTCCTTCACCGCCTCCCTTGCGCCATCCTTGTTACATCTGTGGGGCTGGAAAGGGAATAAGAGAAGACACCTGTCAACAGCTCATCCGGTCAGGTCACTGATATTACAATCTTCACACTCGCCCCTGAAGGAGTGAAAGAATCAAATGCAGGGACAGGGGCTACAAAAGAGTGGGTGGCTTTCGAACGAGGAAATTCTCATCACTAGGCAATAGATTTGAAGTCTTTCAGAATTTTCTTTGGCTAATGGCAGCCAGGGGTGCAGTCTCCTCACCAAATCTAACGTGCATCGGCACGTCTAGGGTGGTAGCCCTCCTGAGGCAGGGGCAGAAACCCCAGGAAGCCAGTCCTGGGCTAAGCTCCCCAGGATGCTCCCCAGCATATTGCTCTAACTACTGGGAGAGAAATCGCGAGGCTCCGGATTCACATTAGTGACATTTCTTAGTTCCTGGTAAATAACCTTTGTGTTTTGACCTGTAACAATGTGAAATGCTAACAAAGCTGGGAGGAAATTAAAATCTCTTGATGCGGTTTGGAAGCTGTCTGAGCAGATCCTGTCCAGGTGACAAAGGTCGGCTAGACCTGGGAAGGAACAAAGGAAGTAAAAGGTTACGAAGGAAACAGCTGCGGGATGAAATGCCAGAGTACAAGAGTTTATTTAGACCAAAGAGATACCTTTTTGCATAAAGAATTCTGAGCCACGGGTCACTGACACCCGGTAATATAGGTTAGATGGAAGCTGGTGACTTCAGAGGACCACCTTCGCATCGCTATGCTGCAACTAAACCTCACATGGACTGGTCAGTGAGCATCCATAATCTGCAAATACGAAATCCAAAACAGTCCCAAACCTGAGATGGGGTGAGCGCTGACACGATACGACGGGTCCCCACTTCATGTCGCAGTCAGCATGTGGGCACCAGAACCGTGGAGAAGAAGGCCAAAGCTCAGAGCAAATTTCTCATCCTTAATAATCAGGTCACACGTTTGGAGTCTGACCCGTTACTATTTTCAATACTATGATCAAATAAATACCTGACAGCAGCAGCTAATGAAGGGTATGTATGGGCTTATGGTTTACAAAGGATGCAGTCCACGACAGTGGGGAAGGCATGGTGAGGGAGCATGGGGTGGCTATGTCATCTCGTGGCATCCACAGTCCAGAAAGCAGAGAGAGGTGAGTGTGGAGCTCAGCTGACTTTTCCCTTCATCCATCGCAGCTTTCTATATGAACAGACGCAATCAGCTAAGACGGCGGCAATGGCATCCCAGAACAGGTGTGGTGTGGGAAGCTCACATCTTCTGACACAAACAGAGTCCTGGCTATTACCGCAAGGCACGAAGGGAGGCGGCGTCAATATCAATTTGTTGCTGCTCGTTACCATGCGTGACTGTGCAGCAGCCCAGTTCCCTATGGGATCTGCCTGTGGAGCTGGACAGAGGCAGTAACACTCAGTCTACCTCAGATGAAGTGGTCTTTCTTCTCTCCCAGGTTCTCTTATGGAAATCTATCAAAGAACTGGCTGAAATTCCACTGAATTCTTGCTCCACCAAGCCAGGCTGTGGTATAGGATGGGGATACAAGGAAGCAGACACCAGGGCCAGCTGAGAATTCTGCCCTGCATAGGGGCCTGAGGTCCCAGACTCTTCAGAGGCAGGCACGTTGAGGCACCTGAGCTCTGAACTATACTCCTTTTGGAATCCTAATGAAGCAAGCATAGACATGCAAATAACATTAAGTGCAGACCACCTAGATGAATTGCCTTCAATAGACAAATGAGCCCTACAAATCAATAAGAAAACCACAGACAAGCCATAGAAAGACCAGCAAAAATGCCTGAACAGGCACTTCCCATAACAGAATATCTAAACAACCCATAAGCCTAGAAATAGGTGCTTAATGTTGGTGGAATCAGGGAAATGATAATTAAATGACCCAATATGAAATGACCTACCCTTATCTGAGCACAGGCCATTGATACAACAGGATATGGAGATCAGAAATCTTAAGTCATATCATCTCAATTCATATATATTGGTCAGCTATTTGCCAGCATCTACATTTGTGTGTGTGTGTGTGTGTGTGTGTGTGTGTGTGTGTGTGTGTGTGTTTCCATGACCATGATAATACTACTGCCAGATTTGTCTCCACATAAATCCAAAGAATGCACTACATGGTTAAGAATACCGTTATTTGTAACAGTCAGACTGAAAATTTCCCAAATGCCCATCAATGGTAGACCAGGTAAACAATGATATAATCATACAATTAAAGATTGTACAATAATGAAAATGAATGAACCACATCTGCTCTTATTAATATAACGTTGAACAAAAGAAGCCAGACACAGAGAAGTTCATGCTATGGAATTACACGCCCACAAAGTCAAACTTGGTCTATTTTGACACCTTTGCAAGGGCAATGGCCATGGTTGGGGACTCCTGGGGTATTGTTCACATTCTGTTAGCTGGTATGGATGATGGTTATGAAAGCGTATTCTGTTTACAAGTATTCTTTGAGCTCTATATTTATGTTTCAGAATGTAGGTTATACTTCCATGTGTATATGGAATGAATATATGTGTGTATATATAATATATAAAATAAGACTTTTTGTTTTTTAATTTTCAACAAGAATTCCTAATTCTGCAGCTGCTTCTGCCACTTTAGAAGTCTATGGATGAAGTTTCTTCTTTCTTATATCACCTCCTATTACATGCCCTTTTCGGGTAGTCTCCACACACACCCCCTTTTCTCTTCTTTATTTACTTTTAAATTTAGCTCTTTGCTTTCAGAAGGTCTGATCAGAGGGAAGCTTCAAGACTGGCACAATGTTGGGAGCCCGGGTCTATGCAGAAAGGCTGGCTCACGCGGCATTTTAAAAATGGATTGCAAAAGCAAGAAGCCATGCTAAAAGCCAGATGCTGTAGAATGCACCTTTAATCCCAGCCCTGGTGGGGTGGAGACAGAATGATTTCGAGTTCCAGGCCAGCCAGGGCTACCTAGTGAGACGCTGTCTATAAGAAACAAAAACAAAACAAACAAAGCAGTGTTAAACCCCAGAGATCCCGCGTGGGACATTGGCGCTTACTGTTGCCAGCCTCAGCAGGGGACACGTTTACATCAGACGAGACACTGGAACAGCAGCTGTGAGGAACTGAAGTCAAAGGAAAGTGAAATTAGAGCCGAGGGTCTGGGTTAGGAGCCTAGTCTAATGTTCCAGGGGCAGGGGGGCGCATATCTTATCTTAACATTAGAGCTTAATTGTCCCTCTGTGGGCTGATCCGTGATCCCACAGAGACAGATGAAGATGGAGGCGAGCCACCAGGGACAGCCGGGAGCCAGGGGGTGAGAGAAGAATGAGGCGCCCAGTGATTCATCACAGACAGGGGAGTCTGGTGTTTTACCACGCGGCACTACTCAAGAGCTCCTAGGGTTTAGTTTCCTCCGCAACTCCTAAAGCCAGCTTTGATAATTTAAAAATCACACTTTGTTTTTCCAGAGGAGTTAATTTTTTCACTCCTTAAAAAAACATTGATTTATTTCCTCCTTTCTGGAGTTGCGCTGCTCAGGCCGAAACAGCTCTGTTCTTGGCTCGAGGAAGAGGTTTGGGGGCTCTTGCCGCCGCAGACAGGAAAGGGAAAGTCAAGAGATGGCTGTGCCGCGCCCCCACCCCAGTTTAGAACCATCGCAAACCAGAGTGCAAATTGTAAACACAGAGGCAGCGGCGGGGGCATCGCGCAGACACACACAAAAAAAAGCACTGGGTACTCTGAACTTTGGACATCTGTTTTTTGATTACCTAAGTCAGTAAACCCTGTCGAGGTCAAAACCCAGGGCCTCGAAGGTAAGGACGAATCACATTGCTGATAGCAGGCCTCCTCCAGCCTAGGAGACCCGGAGTTTCAGTGCCTGGAGATCCTAGACCTGGGAAACTCCTGAGAGAAAAGGGACAAGGGAGCCAGACTAAGGGCACCCATCACACATAGGTCCTCTGGAGGGGACTGTGAAGCGTGGTCCACAGCCCCGCTTCCTTCCGCAAGGCTGTCACAGCCCTGAAGAGGGCGCGTGGGAGCAGCTTGGAGACCCAGCAGACCTGGGTGCAGTGGAAGCTGAACTGGTTCCTCCTCTTTTCTGTGTAACGGCTGGTGAAGGCTCCCCTAGACTCTATACTTCTCTCTGAGTAGTTTAAAGGCTTTCTTTATTCTGGCTCTTGTGTCTACTTGTCGGCAGAGGGATGAGAAAGGACTGGAGGAAGGGAGAGTAGGCCTGCCTCGAGCCACCCTGGAGGCTGTTGGGGACGTGCAATCAGGGATCCCACTGCGCTTGACCTTCAGAGACTGAGCTCTAACGCACAAGATGGTGAGGAGCCGCTTGCACTTTTACGGAGCCGAAGGACAAGCACACACTTTAGAATCAAGTCCTAGGGCCTGGGGAGACTAATGGGTAGGAGTGCTTGGTACACAAGCCTGAGAACCTGAGTTCAAAGACCCAGCACCCACGCACATGGAACCCCAGTGCTATAGGGAGCAGAGACAGGGGGAATCACCAGAGCTTGCTGGCTGCCACACCTGATTCCAGGTTCAGTGAGAGGCCTTGTCTCAAGGAATATGAGTGGGATGCCTGATATCCTCCGCACACCACACACATGCACACCAAACGCCAAAATCAAGTTCCAACGCGATGGGGTGGGAACTCCTGAAAAGAAGCTGTGTCTGCAGAGACTGGGTTACTGACAGTGCTGTGCAGAGACAGGATTGGTGCAGGCCCAGAAGATAATTACCTTGTCTTGGGCTAGTTCTAGTCCTCTGGAACAGCCATTCCGTGCCCATTTCTGTGTCAGAACTAGCATCTTGTGATTAATATATTTAAAAAAAACCCTTTTGGAATCTATTTACTTAGCAGACCATTATCTTGCACCATTCCCAAAGCTAAGAATGTCATCAGAGGGTATTTTGGGCCTCTAGAAAAGCTGTGCTGCCTCTCTGGTGGACCCACTAATGTAGTTTAAACTTGCCTTGATTTGTGACCTTGTTTCGTAAAACTATAAAATTTCATGTAACTACTTCCAGGTTGGGACACAGGCTTTGGGGTCACCTAAATTTGTGTTCCCGGGCCAACGGTCACTCAAAATGGCTCCAGAATAAACCCCCTCTTGTTTCCTTTAAGGTAAGAGTGCAGCTTTTACATCGACAGAGCTCTGATGGAGTTCTATTACAAAGTAGCTGTGTGGCTTTAGGCAGATCATTTCACAAACCCAGGTCCAAGTCCGTGGGCCTCTCAGGAAGCTGACTAGACAACAGCAAATGCGAAGCTTGGCAGGCGAGTAGATGCTCCGCGATTGGCTCCTCTCCCACGCACAGAACTGTTCGATACACGTCTTCAAGAGAGAAGCAGCAAAATGCTGTGTCATCACTGGACGGTTTGATCTGCATAAGCGCTACTCAAAGGAGAGCCGAGTTAGTCTCTATGGAAGGAGCGAGGCTGAGTGGGCTAGCAGGAAGAGTGTCCCGTGGGCTTTCTGTTGAATTAATAAACTGGGTGATTTTCAATTGAGAGAAGACATCTGGGTCTTGGAGAGTAAGGAGCTCGCTAACTCAAGGGGAAGAACATCCAATTGGGAGGAAGCAAGGGAAAAGTCTAAAGTTGTATGGGGTGCTCCCAATTAGATATCCATCGTTCGGGCGTCTGCTGCTGTCTGGGTCACCACACACACAAGGCCAGAGAAAAGGGTAGTCCGCCATCCAGGGATGCTAATTTGATTCAAGATTTGGGTAAATAACTTCATAGGCAGTGATTAAAGGGATTTTAAATGAAAATAAGCATTATGTTATGCAAAAAAGGGCAAAGTTGAGATGAATATTTAAGATAAAGGATTATTGTGCATATGAGGTCTAGATCCCAGACCCTGGGGTCTTAGTCGGCTTGATCTGTCACTAGGGCACTCTGGATGAAGTAAGGGGAAGCCTGTATTACACATAATACAGGGGCCACATGACAAGGAGTGCCCAGGATGTGTGAGTGCCTTTGAGCTGAGCTTTGTATGCAGCACAGAGCCCTGGCAGCCTCCCCAAATGAGCCAGCTGTCCTGCTAATGCTCCATGATGGCATCACTGTAGAGCTTGGCTGTCCAGACAGCAGAACTGAGACTGTGCCATCTAATTACTCTCCTGGTCAAGACCCTCAGTGGCCCCTCACAGCGACTGAGTAGAGTCCAAACTGCTTACTTGGGCTTCAGAAGCCATTTTTGAGAATGGACTGCAAGGCAGCAAGGCTGGAGGTGAGGAGGAAGGTGAGCCTCCTGGGAGCTACCTGGGCTGAGCTGAAGAAGCACAGCAGGATGGAGAGAAGCAGGTAGCATTTGGTTTGAGATTCTCCTTGTTCTCCAACTTGCCGCTATAATCTCCATTTCCCTCTTACATTTCAATCAGGCCAAGGGACTCGCTGCTCAGGCCTTTGTGAATACGTTCTTCACTCATTCTACCTAGATTGTCTTCTTCTGACCCCGTCTTCCTGATGTTGAACGGGCCCTTGTCTTTCATATTATCCTAATTCCATGAGCTGAACCCTTTCAACTGAGCATCCACTGTGCTCTGGGCACTGTACTAACTGTCCCACATAATCTCCCATTTCTCTTTTCCACAAGGACAGGAATAGCATCTTCATTTCGCAGAGGAAGGTGCTGAACAGGGTTATGAGATAACCACTTGAGATCACTTAGCGAGAAGGTTCCGGACTCAGAATTGGAGCTCTGATCTGCAGCTGAAACCCATGTTCTTCCTACAACTCAATATACCTCCTCCTTCAACTGAATTCCTCTTATAATCAAGTCCAAACATGACTTGAACTTGATTATGAATTGGCACTTTCTTGACTGTATAGCAACAGGCATGGTGGGGTGTAATGAAGGAGATGTGGATAGATACGGCTCTCTACTTAGAGAACAATACTGCTTCACTCTCTGGTTCCTGTCTTGGTTGCTGTGTGACTTTAGGCAAGTCATTCACGAATCCAAGACAAGTCCACAGGACTCTTAGGAAGCTGAGTGGAATACAGAAAACATAAGTCTCGGCAAGGGTGTAGGCATCGGCTCCTCCCCCATGCACCTGGTAGTGAGTGGTTTAACATCTTCAATAACTATGGAACACAACGCTTTGCCATCATTTAACTGTCCAATCTGCAGAAAGCTCTCAAAAACTGTGTTTGGATTTCCTCACAAAATACAACACAGCGCGCGCGC
>CABHPH010146483.1:0-10231 GCA_902168325.1 Peromyscus nudipes | reverse complement strand
GTGGGAATGGGAAAATAACTGATCAAGTTGGGGTTGGATGGAGCAGAAGAATACTGAAAGGGATTACTGGAAATGGGCGGGGGGCAGCCAGGGTCAGACAGAAACCTGGTGCAAGGTAAACTCCCAAAAATCTACAAAGATGACCCCAGCTAATACTCTTAAGAACAGTGCATGTGTATCCTGAACTGCTCAATTCCAGTGGCCAGGCAAAACTTCCAGTGGAGAGACTGGGACACCAACTAGCCACACAACCTTGGACCTATAGCCTGTCCTGCCTATGGGATGTGCTGGGGTAACAGTGACTCAGACATTGTCAAAGTGGTCAACCAATGACTGTTCCAGCCTGAGATCCATACAATGAGAGTGAGCCCACCTCTGCTACTGGCTGGACTGTTAGGACCCAGAGGCTGGATGCCCCAGAGACCTAGGATAGAACCAAACACAATTGGGGAAAAAATAATATTCTTGACAACTAGGTTGTAGGAAAGAGACAAGGAGCTCTGACTGACCCTATCCTAACATCTTAGCAATTTTAGGTGAAGTGACTTTCTTGTATTTTAGTATTGAGACTGAAATGGGACATGAGATCAATAGTTTAATCATAGTTTATATTAGATATGCCAGGAAACAATGAAAGAAATTATACACTTTGCTTTATGTGTAAATCTTTTATGAACTCTAATTCACCCTATGAACCAGAGTAAGAAAGTAACAGCTCATACTTCAGCATCAACTAACAAAAGAGGAACATCAAGTTGGTTCTGAATCACGGAGAAATGACAGAGAAGCAGAATTGGGTTGTATAGTTAGGGAAGGTGAGCAACGTTGCCTGAACAGAGCCTTGGAAGAAGACTCAAGCTTGCTAATGAGGAAAAAAAATAGTGGAAACAGAAATATAACACATTTAAATGCATACAGACCTCAGAGAGGATGATCAGCCTGAGAAAAGTATTGAAACATACAGATGAGCTAATCACAGTGCAAAGAAAAGATGTAAATGTTGACATAGTATAAAGAGCTAACATGTGAAACAGAACAAAACGAAAAACATAAGAAAGAAACTGAGCATTTTTTTTCTAAAAGTTTTTGACACACAGTGAGGAAATCAACATAATTTTGTTGGTGTTTGGAAACGAGCCAGTCATAAAACAGTGAAACCATTAGTGTCCAGACTGAGAAAAAAAACGTTTTATTGGCTATATGGCTTAAGGAATGGAAGAACCACTGAAAATGTAAATGAAGTAAACTCAGGCCCTGTATCTCATTAAAGATGAAACAAGCTTCAAGGGTACCCCCAAGGATTAGATTACCACTAGAATTTGGCTTATGCAAAATGGGATGGCAATTACTAGTTACATCATATTCCTATGATATTGTGATTCATACTAAAACACGAACTATTTCTAACATTTTTCCAATAGTACCATGCCAATCCTTTTGTGATTATTTTCTGACATTTCATGTTTTGTGTTTTCATATCAATATGGGTATGCAATATTTTAATTTAGAAATAGAACTCGGTAGTGTTGTTGAAGTTTTCTACAGTCCTGCCTGGCCCACGGTCAGGACAAATCTCTCTCACCCGCCAGTCCTGCAGCTGCTCAGACCCAACCCAGTAAACACACAGAGACTTATATTGCTGACAAACTGTATGGTCATGGCAGGATTCTTGTTATCTAGTTCGTCTATCTTAAATTAACCCATTTCTATAAATCTATACCTTGCCACATGGCTCGTGGCTTACCGTATCTTACATGTTGGACGTTGTAAATGATCATTTTACATGAATCATTGTGAAAACTTCATGGACAGAATTTTAACAAATTGCCTCATTATAAGAAGCACAATCAATTTTTATAAATCTAAAGGACAAATCTTTTCAAACAAATATCGTGTAGTTTATCTCACTTTAAGAAACAAGTAAAGCTCCTCTACTTCCCACCATAGCCTGGCCTGCATCTTTGGTGGAAGTCTCCTATTCCACCAAAAGCCAGGCCAGCATCCTGAACCCAGGTAAATCTGTCTGCTTCCCAGCCCATGCTCTCCCAGCAAAACTACAGCTGACCCCTCTCCTCAACACCATATCCATGCCCACACCTCTGACAGAACTTTTGTACCCCATCAGAGGCCAGGCCAGTATCCTGAACCCCAGATGTCAGACCAGCATCCTGAACCACAGAGGCCAGGACAACTTTTTGAAAAGCAGTCAGAAACCTCCTACCCCATCAGCAGCCAGTTCCCAAACCTGAACCCCAGAGGACCCCCAGCCAGATCAGAGACTATCCACATAGCCAGAACTCCAGACTCCAAACTGGGTATCAAACACCTGCTGGACCAGGGACCTTTAGAATTCCAGCCTTCAATGTGGGAAGAGACCCTCTACTCTACCAAAGCCACAACAACCAGAAGACCAGAGAAGAATCAGAAACCAAGGAAGAAAACACATGTCCAACAACGACAAATCCAGAAATTAACATCTAGACATACAATCACTCCAAATCCAGATGAATAAATTTAAGTGTAAGAACACAAACAAATTTAAGTATAAGAACACAAACAACAGCCAGTGCAATGTGTCAACACCAGAGCCTAGTCATCCCACTACAACAAGCCCTGAATATTCGGACACAGCTGAAGCACAAGAACATAACCTTCAAATCAGCTTTATGATGATCATAAAGACCCTTAAAGAAGAAATGAGTAACCTTTTTTAAATAATAATAATAATAATAATGGGAGGAAATCAATAAATATGTTAAAGAATGTCGAGAAATCTAAAAGCCTTCCTCTGGTAACTGATGGAAACAGGAAGCAGATGCAGAGATGCATAGTCAGACATTTGGCCTAGCTCAGAGAATCCTGCTGAAGAGAAGAGGGATGAATTAGAGGGAGAATTAGAATTGTGCATCAAGGACAGCACAAGGGAACCCAGAGAAACAACTAACCTGGGATCATAGGAGGTAAGAGTCTGATCCGAAATCCTGGGATCCTGAATGAAAGTAACCTAGACCCTTTCCATATGTGTGACAGTGTGTAACTCTGTCTATTTGTGGGATTTCTAACAATGGGAACAGGGACTGTCCCTAATGCTTTGGCTGACTTTTGGGAACCTACTTCTCATTCTGGGTTGCCTTGCCCAGTCTCAATACAAGGTGAGATGCTTGGTCTTACTGCAACCGGATATGGCATGCTTTTCTGAAACCCAGAACAGGAGGCCTGCCTCTTTCTGAACAGAAACAGAGGACGAATGGAAGTGAGAGGGAGAGGGAAGGCATGGGAGGTAATGGTAGGAGGAGGGGAGTTTCTGTTGGGGTATAAAATAAATGAATACATTTAATTAAAAAAACAGTTGATGGAAATTAATAAAACTGTTCAAAACCTGAAAATGGAAATAGAAGCAATAAAGAAAACACAAACAGAGGGAATTCTGGAAATGGAAAATCTAGGAAAGCAAACACAAGGTACAGATGCAAGCATCACCAACAGAATACAAGAGATGGAATAGAGAATCTCAGACACTGAATACACAATAAAAGAAAACAATATAATGGTCAATTAAAATGTTAAGTTTAAAATCTTCCTGCCACAAAACATTCAGGAAATCTGAGACAATATAAAAAGACCTAACCTAAGTATAATAGGAAGAGAAGAAGATTCTGAGCACAGGAAATATTTTTAATAAAAGCATAGAAGAAAATTTTCCTAATGTAAAGAAGAACATGCCTATAAAGGTACAAGAAGCCTACAGAAGGCCAAACAGATTGGACAAGAAAATAAAGACCCCTCACCCCATAATAATCAAAATACTAAACATACAAAACAAAAAAAGAATGTTAAAAGCTGCAAGAGAAAAAGGTCAAATAACATATAAAGGCACACCTCTTAGCATTATACCTGACTTTTCAGTGGAAACTTTAAAATCCAGAAGGGCCTGGACATTTGTGCTACAGACTCTAAGACATCACAAGATGTCAGTTCGGGCTACTACAACAAACATTTCAATCACTAGAGAAATAAGAAAACTAAAGGAAATCAAATGCATACAAAGTGGAAAAGAAGAAGTCAAACTTTCACTATTTGCAGACGATATGATAGTATACATAAGCGACCCCAAAAATTTTACCAGGGAGCAAATAACCATTTAGAGGTCGATCCCTGGGCAAGACCAATTCTCTGTCTTCCAGAAGCTCTTTATCTAGGGGTGGAGCCCTGTGAGATTTATTCCACTTATTTTGACATAGTAACGGGTGATGTCATTGTATGGGTCTAGTTTAAGCAGCCACACTGTTGAGATTTTTGTGAGTGTAGTCTCTCTTTGATTTCTCAGAGACATGTTCTTATATCATACTTATTGATCCTATGAATTTTCCACAGTCTTTTGAGACTCTTTTCTCTTATTTTCTTTGAGTCTCAGATGTAGGGGGTGTGCTGTTTTTGTCGCTTAGGGCTGGACTTCCATTGTCAAATGTTCTCTGCATTCTGACTGGTAAAGCTTTCTGTAATCATCTCAAGCTGCTTCAAAACTGACTTTGTTATTTTTTTTGGTGAAGAAAGAGACCTGCACTTATCTATGTGTAATAATGATAAGTATCTCAAAAACTGCAAGAACTACACTGGCCTAGGAAAGCAGCAGTAGGCCATTACATTTAGTTAGGTATTTTTTATTGCTGTTAGAAGATACCATGACTGTGGCAAAACTTTTTATTTTTTTCTTTTTTGATTACAAGTATTTATAAGGAAAATACTTAATTGTGGTGACTCACTTGCAGTTCAGAAGTACAGTTCATTATCATCATGGCAGGGAGCATGGCGGCATGCATGAAGTCATGGTGTTGGCTACATTTTATATGCAGGCAACAGGAAGTAGACAGTGACACTAGGCATAGCTTAAGCATAGGAGACCTCAAAGCCCAACCCTCCAACAGGTCATACCTCCTAATAGCGCCACTCCCTTTTAGGGGCTATTTTCTTTCAACCAACACTCATCTCACTAGCCTCTAGTGACTAACTAAGTTTAGAATACCAGACATTATTTCCCTAAACTTAAAAAAAATTCTATGCAAAAATGCTAAGTGATGGATTCTCCAAGTATTAAAAATATATTATTGAACATGTAACAAATTCACAGGCAATATAGCTCAGTGCTTAAGAAAGCTTTTATATAGTGACATGAAGTGATATTTAATGTGACCAATAGCTCAATCTACCACATAAAAAGAAAATAATTAGAGAAAGTGGAGTATAGTAAAGAAGGAAGGATCACTTGATTATTAAGAGAGTTTGCTGTTAGATCATGATACCACATACTTACATCCTAGCTCCCACAAAAAATGTCAGTCAGCATGCAAATGCTGTAAATCCAGCTCTGAGGGATACATGCCCTCTTCTGTCCTCCAAATGAGCACACACACACACACACACACACACACACACACAAACACAAAAACACTTATCACATGGCCACACACTGCACACACAAATAATTTTTAAAATTAAAATCTAGCATATAATGAAAGTGTAGGAATCTATTTACCTGCAACACCACCTAATTTCTTTGAAAGGTTAATGCAACTCCCATATTATATGCTCAGAATATTTCAAATAAATTGGTATGTACAATTACTATTTTCTAAAAATAAATCTTAAAAAATAATGAAGCATCTTAAATTTAAAATTTTCTATTTCAACTGATTTGCAGATATTGAAAGTCATTTAATTAAATAAGAGTAAAAGCCTTCCAAAATTCGCTACAGAAATAAATTTGTCCCTAAATGTTCAAGTGGAGACATCCCTTAAAAATATTTCAGGAACAGGCTAAGAAGTAATGGAAAAAATAGAACTATTATATGGAAAAATAACTGGCAACATTTGAAAATTTTAAACTATTCATTATATCAAACATAAATAAAGAGAAATTGTACATTATATTCTGGCAGTATATCTAATCATGGTGAATCTGTGAAGAAACAAAGTGGGGAAATTTTTAATACTATTTTTTAATTCTTTGAGAATTTCACAGGTGAATACAATATCTTTTGATAATATGCACCTCCATCTTCCCTTCCAACTACTCTCAGACTCATCCCTGAAAACATATACCTCCAAAGTTCATATTCCTAAATTTTTATTAACCAACTGAATCCATTGAGTGTTGCCCATATGCACGTAGGTATGTAGCCATGCACTAGATGAAGTGCCATACATGTGAATATGACCAACTACCAATAACTTCTCCTGTACCCCCTCTCATCTATGCTTTTGACTGGTTTAATCTTGTGTTGATTCTGGGAATGCAGCCACAGCCTTTGGCTTTGTCAAATGCAGAAGATAATGATGCTCAGCATCCTTCCTTACCTCTGGCTCTCATAAACTTTCCTCTATCTCATCCATGACATTCCCTGAGCTTTGTTATTGTCCTTTTTTGGGAATGTTCAAAGAGTGATGTACATGTCCACTCAGAGCTGGGCATTCTACAGTGGCTGAGTGTCTACACTTGACCACTGATGGTCTTTTTATTAGCTGCCACCCACTACAAAATGTAACAAACTTTCACATCCTACATGAGCAGAATTGTTTCTGTACATAAGTGCTGTATTTCATGCACTTAGTAAGGACTGTGATGGCTTGATTATACTAATCAGGTATTTATGCTCAGGTCTTATTCATTTTCAGATTTGTATTAGATTATTTATGTTTACAAATAAATTATTTAATGTCAGTTTTTGGAAAATTATACATTACAAATTACAATTTCTATTAATAGATAAAACCATTTTAAAGAGCTAGTCCCTTAAGTGTGTTTTCCAGTTTTTCAACAGTTTCCTTCATTATTTAAGTATTTTTAAACGTTACTGAGCAAAACTTTGTAAATTCCAACGTATCAACGCCACATGTCTTTTGTTAAAACTATTTTATGGTTTTGATTTTGTATATAATTAAAAATTAAGTCCTCCTCAGCAAATGACATTTGGCTGAAACTCTCAGCACCTGTCAGTTTGGCGAGCAATGAGTATTTACATTTGCTGAGGTAGGACAGGCTAAAATCATTATGTGATATTTATTTCTATTTCAGGCCTCATGCTTTCTGCTTTCCTTCCATCTGATCCTTGTGTGCTATTCCTCCCGCAGGAAATGACCTTGCTTTGCACATACCTGAGTGAGCAATAAAAAATAATTTCCAGTGACTGTTGGCTTTTAAGTGCTTTATTTTTACAGTTCTGTACCTTAAAAGGGTGAAGGGATGCAGCAAGCAGCTGATCCAGCACAGGGCACGTGACACTGCCACACATTGCAAGTGAAGTTCTTCTTAAATCTTGTTTTCTATTTGTTTTTTACAAGACTTTGGTGGTTTGAACGAGAGTGGACCCAACAGACTCATATATGTGCATGCTTAGTCCTCAACTGGTGATCTGTTAAGGAAGGATTCAGAGGTATCGCCTTGTTGAGGAGGTTTGTCACTTGGGGTGGCCTTTGGCTAGCTCTTGGGGATCTGATCCTCATACTGGACTGACTTGCCCAGACTTAACACAAGGAGAGGTGCTTTGTCTTACCACATCTTGATATGCTATGCTTTGTTGATACCCTTGGAAGGCCCGGAACTTTCTGAACAGAAATAGAGAAGGGGTGGATGGGGAGGAGGGCAGGGGAGTGGGTGCAGAAGGAATGGAAGGAGAGGAGGGAGGGAAAGATGCAGTCAAATGTAAAATAAATAATAAAATAGAATAGGAAGAATAAAGACTATACCATTTAGAAAGCAAAACAAAACAAAAACAAAAAAACAACAGCAACAACAGGCCCAGTCTCTCTGCCTGCTGCTTGTGGATCAGGATGTAAGCTCTCAGCCTGCCTGCCTGCCACCACGCTGCCTGCCATGGTAATGGACCAATACTCTGAAATTGTGAACAAGCTCTCAATTACAGGTTGTCCCTTATAAGAGTTGCCCTAGTCATGTTGTCTCTTCACAGCACTAGAACAATAACTAAGGGAAAGAATATGGAATTTTATAATATTACTAAATTCATATATTAGTTCAAATCTTTTTGTTGATTCCACAGAAAGATCTCTGTTAAATAGTTGTCTGTCGTGGGCTGGTGTGATGGCTTACCAGACTAAGGCACTTGCTACCAAGTCTGAAAATCTGAGTTCTAGAAAATCAGCTCACTCAAGATGTCTTATGACTGCCAGACACAGCAATGGCATGTGTAAGCCAACACACACACACACATACACACACACACACACACACACACACACACACACTAAACAAATAAGTAAATAGTTGTAGCAAAAAAGTAGTAATGTTGTTTGAGATTAAAGGCAGTCTCATATTTTTAATTCTAAATATTTCCTCATCATTATTTTTTAGTCTAAGTCCATAGGAAGAAATATTCAGCAAAATGTTGAACAGAAACAGATTGGAGATATTTATGTTACAATTCTAAGGGGAAAGTTCTCAATATCTTACTATTACAGATGATGATAGTTAACAAATTGCTTTTTCTGGAATCTGTCACCCTTTTTCTCTCTCTCTGTCACTCATCCATTTTTCTTTCAGCATATTTTCAAATTTTGTGGTGAAAATTTTCAGCTATTGTTCATTTGTTCACAGTCATAATACTGTTTGGCATGGATTACTTTATTTTTTTTCTTAATTGGAGTGATTTTCTCCAGTTCAATCAGTTACATATTGAGTTTTCTTTTTCAGACGTAACTCCACTGTATTTAGATCATTTCATCCTCTTCCTCTGCCCTCTCTCCAACTACTCCCTGTCACCTTCCTTCTCAAACTCACGTCTTTTTATAATTATTATTGTATATATACAAATACGTGCACATTGACTACTTCCCGAAGTTCCTTTAGCTATTCATGTGAAATATGAATATGTGCTTAGGGCTGGCTACTTGCCATGGTGATTTATTTTCTAGAAATGACTTTCAAGATAGTTTACTTACTTATAGAATCTAAATGTCATGACCTAGCCATGTTGGTACTTAAATATCAAAAATTATTTTATATCTTTTAAAATTCTCATCAGATTTTTTCCAGCTTAGAGTTAATTTTTTCCTTTATTTTAAATAGTTTCTAAAAACTATTTTAAATTTTTTTGGTTGTTGACTATGATCTTTATTATTTCCTTTGCTATAGCTGCCTCATTTCAACTATTTCTCAGGGATAGTGTTTGATGATATCCATGTTTGGTGTAGCTCCTCTTCAGTTTGAAGTGTTTTCTTCCACTCATGACCTCAAAAATTTCTAAATTTTATTTACCTAGTTGCTTTGGACTTACTTAGTGCTCTAGATATTTATTTTGATGTTAATTAACTGATGAAGATATTTGTATATGATTTTAATGTAAACCTCCAACCCTACACTTTCATATATTGATTTCTCAACTGAGAAAATGGTCTAACAGATTTATATTTATTCAGTCATTCATTTATCTGTATATCTATTCACATGCGTACAAATAACTTTACTAAAAAAATTAAGTATTTCATACATTTTCATTTCAATAAGCTCCTTGAGATAATTTCTTTGGTCTTTTTTTCTCTAAAATTTTTCTACCTGCAAGATGGATCTTTCTAGAAATACAATGATCAAGCCATCATACAATTACTAGGACTACTTATTATATTCCATTTTTAGTTGACAGAGATCTCATCTCATGCTTGGTGCCTAAATTTCACTCTTCCAGAAAACCATTCATATAGTATTCCTCATTATTTAAGCAATTATTTCACTGATATAATTATTTGATGATGATAAATTTTAAAGAATCATAACTGGTAAGTCATACACAGCATTAACACATGCCATTATGATTTTGAAGGAAAGTATTAGACATTGTGTACTCTTCTTCATGGAGGCTCACATCAGTTGTTATTTATGATAACTGTAAGTATGGTAATTAAAGTAGCATATGTAATTTTTAGAATAGTCACAATTTAAGATTTTCTAAGTTACAGGAAACTGAAAGACTGGAAATATAAAAATGTATGATGTTATGTAAAAACTTGAAGCACTTAAAGACATTATACGTAATGATACTTTGTTTTTATTTACAAAATTAATTAAAATTTTGTAAAATGAGGAATAAATAATGTTTTATATGTTCATCATGGTATGTTTTTTTCCTAGTGTCTTGGTTAAATATTTTATCATTGTTGGATTTTGACTTACTTTCTGCAAAATCTCATATTAATCATATTTTTTCTAAGTAAAAGTTATATT
>CABHPH010146482.1:75464-85762 GCA_902168325.1 Peromyscus nudipes | reverse complement strand
CTGCTTTCAGTTAGCTAGTCACTCCCTGAAGCAACGACTCCCTGCTCAAAAGGGGGTTTGTCCTTTTATAGAATTCTGTTCTGCCTTCTCATTGGTTGTAAGCCCAACTGCCTAACTGCCGCATCACTACTTGTTCGCCAGACTCTGGCTATGGCTTGTTAATAGCTCTGACCCCTAGGCAACTTTATTTATTAAAATATAACATTTTAATACAAAAGAAAATATCACCACAAATGGACACAGTGATGCTTATTTAAGGAACATCCCATTAACTATTCTTCCACCTTTCCTAAAAGCCAAGTTGGGATCTGTGAGTCCTCTGGTGTCTTTTTTTAAAATTAGTTTCCCAATGATGTGATGAGTATATTTACAGCTAATAACTTTGCTATCATCTACCTACTGTGTTTTTGTACAAGCAACAACAATGAAGACTGACTATAGAGAACGGAGTTGTGGTAGACACCAGTGAAGAATGCCGTAGGCATGGAAGTCTGTGGTTTGCGTGCTAGATAGCAAAATCCTTCCATTCTTGCAGGAAAAACAGTATCTACATCCTATGTAGGATAGCTTTGAATGACTGAATGCAAATTGGCCACTGAAGTCAGAATGAATGGGAGTGAAAGCCTTGCAGGATAAAGGAGTAGCTTCTAATTCTAGGTAGGTATCAGAAAGGCTAGTGTTTGAACACACATGCCACATACCTCTCAATGAGTTACTTTCTTTTGAGGTAAAGGACCCCTAAATTTGTAGTTTCTTTCTTCCTAGTTTGATTCTGAAGTTCAGAAAAATTTCAGAGTTTCTGAGAGATAGCACATTGATACAGTTTCTCCATTTGGGTTTTTTCAAGTACAGTATCTATACCAGTGCAGGGAAGAGCGAAAGAAAGGTTGTGCTGAAATGGAGACTCCTGAACTTCATTCTCATTTTGCTGGAACTGAAATTCTAACAAATCGTCAGGTTATTATTATACCAAAAGAATTTGAGACTATCTCTATTCTATGAATAAAAGAGATTTATTATGTTGAATTGACAGTAAATAAGGTAGGAGGAAATGTGACAGAGACAGAAACCTGCTGAGCATTAGGTAAAGGGACCAGCAGTTTACAATTATATATGTTATTGTAGTGTGTATGTGTGTACGTGTAGGAACATAGGCCACAACATGCCTGTAAAGGGCAGAGGGCAACCTCAGATGTCAATTCTCACCTCCCACTCACCTTATTTGAGACAAGGTCTCTTTGATGTTTACTGTTGTATCCTTCAGGCTAGCTGACTCCTGAGCACCCAGGATTCTTCTGTCTCCACCTCCCTTTTCACCACAAGAGCACTGGAATTACAAGCACACTGCTGTGCTGGTTTTACACAGATTCTGGGGATTTATATTCAGATCCTCATGCCTTCATGGCAAGCAAATACCCACTGAGATGTGCCTCTAGTTCCAAGAGCCACATTCTATTTGCCATGTAATTCTGTGTCTTTGGACTCTAGAAGTAGTTGGCTAGTGTAAACCAACTCCCATGGCACAGAACAAAAGATGTATGGAGTAATTACATACTTTACTGATTCAAACAGCTCCATTTTGAAGGTGAACATTGTATTATTAATAATTATGCTTGGTTACTGAAGAAGAGAATTGTGCCTAGAAAATCAGTGGAGGCTCATCAAAGTCTTTTCTGTCTTCTCCGCCAGCAGTCAGGAATAGGGAGAAACAGGGAGAAACAAACAAACAAACAAACAAACAAAAGCCACTTTCTAAATGAATGTGAAGTGCTCCACACTGTCCGTGGCCATGGACAGTATTGGGTTGTGTCATGAAGAAACTAACACACAGGAGATCAAAATGTAAACAAGTCAAGGTTCATAAGAAAACTTCGGAGCCAAGCTTAGTGGCACCACACAACTGAACAATGACAAAGGTCCAGGATGAAGGGCATGTGAGTAGAGTACTAGGAAACAGTTCAGTCACCACTGACATCTGAGAATCAAAATCATCAAACAGGTTAAGGAGCCTGAAAATCTTCTGGCTGTCAAAAGGCAACAGTCAATGCTTCCCTGCTGTGGGATGTCTTTCTGTATGTTGTGAATATGTGCAGCTCCCATTGGATAATAAATAGAGCTGTTTTGGCCTATGGCAAGAAAGCTTACAGCCAGGCAGGAAATCCAAGCAGAGATACGGAGAGAAAATGGGCAGAGTCGAAAGAAACATGAGCCAGCCGCCAACGGAACAACAAGTTGCCAGCAGACCGGTAATGCCACAGCCACGTGGCAATATATAGATTAATAGGAATGGGTTAATTTAAGATGAAAGAGCTAGCTAGCAAGAAGCTGGAGCCATAGGCCATACAGTTTGTAATTAATACAAGCCTCTGAGTGATTATTTTATAAGTGGCTGTGGGATCGCAGGTGGAAGAGATTTGTCCAGACTTTGGGGCCAGGCAGGACCAGAGAAATTTCTATCTACACTTTCAGAGGCTTTTTTATTCTAGGATATAATGTCCTCCACTATAAATAGATCAGCCATCTAAAAGAGGGCCATCTGCCTTTCTTTGTGTACTGAAGGTACCAGAAGTTGAGCGTCATTTATCCAGAAATATAGAGGGCAAAAAGTCGTAGCAAATGGGAGAGCATTTTTCATCTTACTAGTTTTGTTGAATAGTCTCGAGATTCTGTTGGTGATAATGTATACAGCCTCACTTGGAGGGCAAGTAACTGAAAGCATTCTAAATTATAAAATTATAAATTATAAATAATGCCAATGCATCTTCATCTCACTGAACTTCTACTCAGATTGCTAGTACATATGGGGAATACTTTATTATTATTATTATTATTTAAATTGCCTTCCAAAACTTACTTGGCAAAGAGTAAAATAGCTTGACTCTCAGATGACAGGCTTATTGACCAAGCGTGTTTCATAGGTTATCCAATGTCTCTTTCTGGTTATTTAAGAAGAAACAGCACTGTCAGAAGTAGACCCACAACTTTATGTAACACCTGGGCTATAAAGGGTGAAGGATTTGAGTTCTAGAAACATAGCCAACTCTTTAGAAAAGATGGCAGCATGAGGATTTAGGGCTTAGTTCTTGTGTGTACATGGAGCAATATCTAGTCACAGGAAATTTGTATAACCTAAACAAGCATAAGGATTTTATGTCAATCATACAAGCTTTCCTATCTTAATTCCACTTCTAACTCTAGGAATGCAAATAATGTAATAAGGGTACCATAATGAGCATTCCTATATATGCTTCACAACGTGGCTATCAAGGAAAACACACACACACAAACACACACACACACCACATGCATGTACACACACATCACCACATCACACATACACACCTACCTTTGATTAATTTTCATGTATTGTGAAGCTTTATAAAACAGAGCTGTTTATAGCACAATTCCTGGTGAACTTCAGAGGTTAAAAGAGTAGTTGTTCTATCATTGTCTGATCATTTTCCATGTTACATGGCAAATGTGGGTTGTAAGCTCACAGTGGGTCATACCAGTCTCGTTCAACATCTGTAAATGCCATTGCCCATTCACCATGTCACGTGTGGCACTGCATATCAAAGGGGTCCATACACAGAGTTTCTGTTTTCAAAGTAAGAACTAGACTACTCTGGCTTTCATTTCTATGGTTTGATTACCAATTTCATTTTTCATCTTTTAGATAAGGGAAGTTAAGTGTTATCATACAGAAAATGCTGCTGAAGAAAGTGAAGAACTGAGAAATGTGGATATAATAAATATTTAGTATGTGAAACAATTGGAGGTAAAGGAAGACAGTAGGTCGGAAGGGAAACTGTTGGAATTTTACATGTGAGAGTGGCTTCATTCACAAAGTGGGATGGGATGGGAAAGACTGGGGATGGCTCTACCAGGCATTTTGAGTTATCATTTATGATAGCTGATTTTGGTCCCAGCAAAGGCCTCTGTTCAAAGACTATAGGAAAAGGCTCTTCGGTCTTTAGTCCAAAGAACGTGTGTTCTCTCCCAGGCTGCCAGATTCCAGGTCTGGGAATGAATGGTGAGCCTTGGGGCAACCACGTGTCCTCAACTAGAGATGCATTCCTAGAGATTTGTGGTCTCTCCATCTGGGCTGCAGGTGATGGATTAGATCAGGGATGGGGAAAAGGCCCAAGAGGGGATCTGAGCCCCTGGGCTCAGCAGGGTATCTCGCTAGATTAGTATGAAGACTGCAGTCAGGACCAAGCAGGGGAATTCTCAAGTTGTCACTGCAGCACATATGGGTCAAGCGGGGAGCGGGTGGTGGGTGACGGACAGTCTGTTCAGCAATGGAGGGGCACTTGTGCTTTTGAAAAAAGAGCTATAATAAAGTTCTTAAGCAGAAAAGGTTGCAGAAACCATGCACAACCACACAGGCAAGAGCAAAGATGAGGGAAGAGGATGTTCATAAAGGAAGCTAGATACATCTCATTCCATTAGCTGTGAAATGCTCACAGGGAAAGTCAGCCCTTGACTCCGTGACTATGTGAAGTGATGTTGAAATAAAGGCTGCATATTTTATATCCTGAGTCAGAGTAGCTGATTTCAAGATGGTCAGCCTTAGAAGATTGGGTTGAAATCCTAGATCTATTTATTCTTAATTTCTTAAATATATTTGTATTATCTTGCCAGGGTTAAAAATTAGACTCTACATTTGTGTGCCATCTAAAAAGGTAAGCATGCTTGAGAATCCAGTATACAGTACATGGTGGTCAATAGTATTCACTGACAGTCTTCTTATTCTTTAGGACAGAGATTGGAATGTTACATACAATGCTTTGGTGGGGGACAATAGTAGAATATATCACGTCATTCATTCTCCCCTTTCCCTTGTAATATTCAATATTTATGTTGTGCTGCTCCTATTCTAGTTGGAGATAGATATGTGAATTAATGAAAATCTCTGCTTCTGGAATAGACTTTAGGCTGGGATAGGAACTTGGGGACCATATTGGAGGTGAAAGCCAGGAATAGAATTCAAAGAAAATGGAATTGAGGCTGAGAACTAGGAAGTTATGCTTCAGCCTCTCCTACCCCAGATAGCTTCGAAGTTTCCATCTGGGACTCCGGCTACTCCAACCGGAGGGCAGAAAAGCAGAGGAACCTGAGATCCAGGAAGCATGCAACACTGGCTGCCCTCTACAGAGACTTGTCACATTTCCCACTACTGCAACTTCTGGGTGACATGTAAGCTACTAGGGGAACTCAAGAGGAGCAGCTGAGTTTCTGATGATAACTTGTTTGGTAGATTGCATTTGGAGGTATGTGATGTTCTGAATAATTGCCAGTTGTTTTGTGAAAAAAATACAGGGTTCATCCAGATGAACAACTTACCCAAAGACAGGAGTGAGATGATGGCTGCATGAAATGAGACCCAAGATAATATGGGCTTTTGTGTTTTGTGCCTCTCTCTCCATTTTGTGAGTTTCTTGTTGGCTATGTTGATTCTGCTTTATGAATAATAAAGGAAGGACCCACACTTTTTTCTTTCTTGCTGCTCTGTGATGTTTGTGGTGGTTTTCTTAACCTTTTGGTCCAAATCTGCTCACTGCTAGGCTTTGGTTCTATCTAGAAGCAATGGGATAAAGGAAGGGGTGAATGTGTTTTTTTCTCACTTGAACTAATAACCTGATGGCACATGTTTGTCATCACCTGTGCTTATGATTTATTCTCAGGGTCCCGGGAAAGGCCACTTGTCCCGGCAAATTCAACAGATAACTTAATCTCAAAGGGTCATTTCTTTGGTCATATCAATGCTTGTCAGCTTAATATACACATCAAGGCAGGCCCGCCTCTAGTGCTGCTCCACGTGGTTCCTCAGTCTTCTTTCTGCCATCACCACTCTTCAGACTTACCTCCGTCAGTAGGGTTTTGGTTTGCAGTTATATGGCTATATAAATCTGAACCTCTGGTAAAGTAGATTCTAATCATGTCTGTGATGTGACACAGAGTAGATGCTCAAAACTCTTGTCTCTGTTTACGTGATTGGTGAATGAATGAAGTCTATCAGATGTGTGACAAAAAGTTACACAACTCCTGCATGAAAACAGACATTCAGCTGGACCTCCTTTTCCTACAGGAACAAGTTGAGCATTTTCTCTTTGATTTCTTGGTGGGGGGGCTATTTATTTTGAAAGTTTTTCCTACGAAGCTCAGAGGACCCTGAGCTAGACCTTACCTTACCTGGATGCTTCCTCCCTGAGGACTAGCTTTCATTGTATCAGAAGGTGTCATGTAAGCTTCTAAAGGAGGGAAGCAGTCAACAGTCCTATGTAGCTGTGCTATGTTATCTCTTCAACTAGTGACTAGTATGGAATAATAACTCTAAGGGTGTGGTAGTGGCATATATACCTTGGTGGTAACCAACAGCTCTCTAATTGAACTTAAGACTCTCTCAACAAGAGGAAAATCATACCTTGTACTGGAAACCGAGCTAACTACCCAGGGTAGTGAAGTTATAGATCTTGGAGAACCTACAACTGCCACTTTACTAAACCACCATAATTCCCACCTACATTATAAATATCTATCCTTATACCTACAGGTAAGTGTAGTCCTCACCCCTCATCAAAGACACTCAATTACTGAAAACCACAACCAATCAAAATGCAGATTTCTGGAGACCAGTCCCAATGGGAATGTCTATGAAACAACTGCATATAAGGCTCAGGGATGATTACAGATGAGAGGGATGAACCAGTGTAAGGACCAGAGGATCAGGGAGTTTGCTGTGAGAGTGTGTCTCTTAGTGATGTCAAAAGGTATGCTCGTAAAGTTTCAACAACACGAGCTGAACAAGGACAACAAATAGACACACCAGCACAGAAAGTCCATTAGTCCTCCACTTTGTACAAACTATTATAGGCAATGGAGGAATATTGGGAGCAGGAGACAGTTTTCTCCAAGGAAGGACGCATGAATTAGTTATCCAATACCAAATGGTCAGCCCTGAAAACATATATACAAGTAACACTATATAGACTGAACAGATGGTACTTATGCATTTAGAATACACACACACACACACACACACACACACACAATAAATAATAATTAATGAAAAAAGAGACCATGAATTTGAAAGAGTAAGGAAGGGTATATGGAAGAGTTTGGAGCGAGGAAAGGGAGAATTGATATAAATTATAACCTCAAAAAATAAAATAAATAATTCTTAAAAAGACTGTTCTCTTTATACAAGATTTACTGAGGGAATAAGTAAGCAGGAAGCCAGAGCTCTGACATCCCCAGTGACAAAGATCACATGATTTTCAGGCTTCTCTAAGCCTTCACTGTACTTCATGAGTAGGAGCTGGGCAGCTTTTTCTGACTTGGTTTTTACCATGTGGAAATAACCCCACCCCCCATACCCTGAGCCACATCAAAGGAGCCCTGGGAGCAGGGAGGAGTGTTATTGTGGCTTCTCACTTCAAGAAACAAGTATAATGATCCTATTCATGGCATTAACTGCAAAAAAAAATATCATTAAGTCTTCGGATGCCTTATAATCATGGAGTAGGGAACTCATACTTTGGAGCTGTGTGTATGCCAGGCACTTGGCAACCACTGTTTCTTTTAATCTTCTCAAAGTGCTATGAGAATGTTAACTTGGATCTCTCTATTGTGGACAGAGATCATCTCAAGGAGATAAAATAATGTGCTCAGATGAGTGCTGGTTCGGGGTTTGAAACTAGGACCAGCCTGTCCCAACACATGTGTTCCTTTCATCGTGTCAAGGGGCCTTCGTTATAACTTTTTGTAACTCACAAAAGTGTTTATGTGGCTTCAAAAACGATCTCCCTTGGCCTCAGAAATGATTATGTGAGTATGGGGATGTGAGTTTTGGTTGTATGTTGCAGATGAGTAACAGAATTTTATCCCCACGGATTAGTTGACCTGTCTATATTGCAGAGCTATGAAGTGGCTGCAGAACTAGTTCATTAAGTTGGGCTCTCTTCTCCTGTCCATAGCACTTTATGAAGAGACTCAGTAGTTGGTATAAGCAGAGAAAGAAGATGTTTCTGTAGAGATCTCAAACCTCTCCGTAAAGGACTCCAAAGAAGGTGACCAACTAACTCATCTCTACTTTCCCAGACTCTCTTGGGTGGTAATGAAAGTCCTGTGCTTAGGATTCTCCTCAGGTATGTATAAACAGGACCATTCTTTCCTACAACTGGTAAACTTTTCAGAATATCACAGAATCCAGTAATTTTCTTTCATGGTGTCATTGTATTATAGTAACACGAGATTTATAAGGAGTAGTGCAGTCGCCATTGATTTAAAGTTGTCCATTAGAAATATTGAATTGCAATGAATAATGCCAGTAGCTCAGATTTGAATTTACTCTCAGCTCAGCTTTGTATTGTGTTTTGTTTCAGTCCCTTTAGTTATTATTATAGATTCAAAGATGCCTTTTTCTCTAGTGGAGGTAGTTGCCAGTGGGTCTCACTTTATTGTCATAGATTTATATAGAGCATCTCTAAAACATTAATTGTTCTTGTATCAAGATCCTATCTGATAGGTCTGGGGAGAGGCCAAGACATTTTCCCACTAACAGCCACTCAGGTGATATGTCTGTTGCTACTTGGTGGGCCATAGGTTGTACAGTCCCTGGTCACTCCAGTGGCCCCTAAGCTGAGAGCCCAAGACAATTTGCTGGAGTGTAGGAAGAAAATAGAAATTGTAGATACATTGTTATATGGTCAAATTTTGTATTGTAAAATAATATGCATAACAAATTCATGGGGTGGAATATGTAGCCCAGTGGTAGAGCATTTGCTTAATGTGCACAAGACTGTGGGTTTGATTTTTAACTAGGAACAAGTTTTATGTCTTTACTTAAATCTATGCTACAAAAGCAGAGATACACAATGTGTGTAAATTGGGGTTGTTTGTCAAAAGGAGCTTGATGGAATTAAACAATCAACATTCCTCCCACAGAGCAGGGTTACCTCAGAATCACCTGTGTGTTTGAGTGGAGTGGTGGTCTTATCTTTATGTAGTGGTTTTCAAAGTATGATCCTACATTATCAGCATCAGATTCTCAAGCCCCAGCCTGGAGCACTGAAGGCAAGGTTTTGGGGTAGGACTGGGAATCTACACTTTCACAATCCATCTCAGAGATTCTGGTGCATGACATAGATTAGAAATGTGCTCTGTGAGCTTAAGGGGGATGTATGAATCTCTCTAGGAATGGAAAATAGAAGAGAGTGGAGGAAGGGGAGGGAGGATGAGAACAGGAAGGATCAAATAGGGGGAGAATGGAGGGAGAGAGTACTGGGAGAGACAACTGGAATTGAGGGGCATCTTGGGTATGAGGTAGAAACCTAGAACAATGGAAATTCCCAGGAATCTACAAGGTTGACCCTAGCTAAGACTCCTAGCAATGTGAGATTGCTAGGCCATCTCACTATAGCCAGGCAAGACTTCAGTGGAAGGGATTGGAATACCAATCCAGCCACATAACCTTCAACCTACAATTTTTCCTGCCTACAAGATGTTCTGGGGTACAGGTAGCACAGAAATTGTGGGATTCATCAGCCAATGACTGGTCCAGCTTGAGATCCTTGCAATGAGAGTGAACCCACCCCTGACACTTCCTGGAGAGGCATGACCCAGTGGTTGGATAGCCCAGAGACCTAGGATAGAACCAAACACGACTGGGGAAAAAAATCAATGAAGCAATTCCTAATGATATTCTGCTATACTTGTAGATTGGTATGTAGCCCAATTGTCATCAGAGAGGCTTCATCCAGCAACTGATGGAAACAGATGCAGAGACCCATAGCCAAACATTAGGCAGACGTCTGGGAATCCTGCAAAAGAGGAGGAGAAATGATTGTAGGATCCAGAGGGCTTGAGGACACCACAAGAAAACCCACAGAATCGACTAACCTGGGCTCATAGGGGCTCACAGAGCCTGAACTGACAACCAGGGAGCCTGCATGGGACTGACCTAGGCCCTCTGCATATATGTTACAGTCATGTAGATTGGTCTTCTTACAGGACTCCTAATAGTGGGAACAGGGGCTGTCTCTGGCTCTTTTTGCCAGCTGGTGGGACCCTTATCTTCATACTGCATTGCCTCATCTAGCCTTCAACTTGATATGCCATGTTTGGTTGGTATGCATGGGAGGCCTGTCCTCCTCTGAATAGAAATGGAGGAGGAGTGGATGGGAGGACAGATGGGGAGATGGGGGAGAGACTGGGAGGAGAGGAAGAAGGGGAAACAGTGGTGGGGCTAATAAATAAATAAATAAATAAATAAATAAATAAATAAATAAATAAAT
>CABHPH010146482.1:60169-75454 GCA_902168325.1 Peromyscus nudipes | reverse complement strand
AATAAATAAATAAATAAATAAATAAATAAATAAATAAATAAATAAATAAAATTTAAAAAAGAAATGTGTTCTTTGGGGAGTCTTTAAGGAGATTTATAGTTAGTGATTCAACAGTGGCTTGCGCTTACACATCTCTGGTTCTGACTTTCTAACTGCAGCTGTGCCTCTCTCAGAGCTTGGGTTCCCTGAGCAAACACACCCCTGGGGAATTTCTTCTGTCGTAATGTGTGGCTACTTTCTTTGGACTGCAGTTTCTTTTAGTTTGCAAAGTGTGTTGTGTTTTCTTACTTCAACTTTAGGCTTTTGTCCAGTAAAGTTTAAAGTTTAGATGACCAGCAAATAATATTTTAATAAGTCATATGATACATTGTTTTGGATATACTTACATTCAAATTCACCCAGTGGTCTCTGAAATCCCCATTTGAACTGTTCACCTTGTTTTTCCTACCTATGCACTGCTGTTGTTTGGAATCACCATTTCCTTTAAGTCTCTAAAGACCCCCAGGCTAACACGAGCACCTATGCTGTGTTTTGAACTTACAGAGGATACTGAAATTCTTGAACAGTTTGGCAGCTTTCACTGCTAAACTGAAACGTTCTAAGGAGGGGAATGGGTTCGTCATGAGACCCTAGTACCTGTAAAAGTAATGTGTAGGCATTAAGATTTTTCTATGTAAATAAACACATGGGCCTTTATGAACCCCAGCATCTCCAGACCCCAGCTGTAGTGCTGGTGGTGTCTCTGACACTGACTCCTCCTGTGACCCTGCTTAGCATGCTCAGTGATTTGTTAGGGCAGCGGTGCCATGCTATGGGAGGGACAGAGCTGGTGGTGAGGCAGGAGTGGATTTTCCACTGTGTGTTCTGGACAGAATCTCAGATAAATATCATTTTGACAGGTGAAAAGACAGAATCCTGATAATATGTTGACCATGAAGAGCCCATGGGGACAACGGGGAAGAATGGGGCGTTGTACATCATAAAGATGTACATAAAGAGCAATGAAAAGACTTAACTTTTGATTGTGAGTTCTGGATTTGTGGCTCAGTTGGTTTATTTCTTTCATCCCATCCATTCCTAATTCACTTCCATTTTCTTCATTCCTTTGTTCCAACTAGCAATAGACCCAATTCTCTGTTCCAGACTATCTGTTATTGCTTCGCATATATTGTTTTTAATTTCTACCAGTTAGGAGATTGCTGTGTTCTTGCATAGCTCCCTGGACAAGCCTGATTAGGATAGTGAGGGAATGAAGAAAGAACCAAAAGACACAGACATATAGACACAGACAAGTGGGAGTCAGGTGTTCTCTGATGGAGAAACCACAGCATCCTGGAAGTTCAGCATATTTATTATATACAATTGAATAGAAGGCAGATTTTTGCACACAGATAAACAAGGAGGCAGAGTTTATGGTTGACAGTTGGATCAAGGAGGCAAATTTAGCTAATCTTAGTAGGAGTGGTCTCTAGGGGTGCAGTCCTTGGGCCACAAACATCTGAAGGGTGAAAGCTATTGTGGACATTTTTTACACACAGTATCAATATCCATATTTGGAGGAGAAGAAGACTTTGCTATTTCTCTGAGCCTCATGCTGGATGCGGGGAGCCTTTGCTGTTCCCATGTGGCTGAGGCTAGGCTCCTTGACATGGCCATGCCCATGTTAAAAGCACACATTCACTCAAGACTTCATTCACTCAGAGCTTTCTCAGCTCTCCACAGGAGGTTCTCTTGTCTTGTAGACAAAGATGGTTATTGGATTTGAACTCAAGGTTGTTTGGTCTCAGAAACTATGCTGTTTCAGT
Organism: Peromyscus nudipes; assembly: GCA_902168325.1. Taxonomy (NCBI): domain Eukaryota; kingdom Metazoa; phylum Chordata; class Mammalia; order Rodentia; family Cricetidae; genus Peromyscus; species Peromyscus nudipes. Next base: position 73,649 of record CABHPH010146482.1, on the reverse strand, counting down.
CATAGCACAATAAATCTTGAATATGATCTAATGATATCAGAAGTGGCCTTTGGTTGTCCATCTGGCAATCTCCAGTCTCTTAGGGTGGCTTATCTCCCTTGGGCCTGAGCCTTGGTTTGGAGAACACGGCAAGGGGTTGGATTTTTCCTGCTAGTGTCAGCTGCCACCAGAGGTACAGAAAGGAATCTGTAGATCCCACCACTCTATGCCAAAGCAGTCACATTTCTGGTTCTACCTTAAAGCTCATTTCAAAGTCTAGCTTATTGGCATTATGCCTTTCTTTCTGAATTGAACACAGTTTCCATAAAGCCGTCTTAGGAGCTTTTCTGATGCAACCTGCACTTTCTTGTCTTTTCATCCTTAATGTGGTGGACTGTGTACTGCAGGTGCTGCTAGTTGCCGACACAACAGCCTTCTCTTTGCCGTATGACCTTGATTTGGTTCAACTGCCTATCTCTTTCCTAAGAAACTCAGAAGAAGCAACCACGTCTCAACCCTAGGACTAACTCATGGCTGTTGGTGACTGCAGCATCCCCACTTCTACTCACTGGCTGAGGGATGGGCATGTACCACAGTCATGATCAGTGGGCTAGAAGAAATCTCTGAGAGCTTTTGGGAAAAGTTCGTTTCCTCTGCTTTCTCTTCTTTGTCTTTTCAACTTTGACACAGCCATGTTGTCTTCAGAAAGGAGCTAATATTGAAATGCTAATGTACTGGGACTAGATAGAAGTTCAGTTTTGATAACATCATTGAGACACTGCACAAGTCATTCTTCAAGGACCTCTACTTTGAAACTGTACCAGTGACTAAAACCTCACTCTACAGACAAGTCTTTTTTTTCAAATAGGTTTTATATTTGTACTATTTACAACCAATAAGAGCTGTGACTGCCATATAAGTACCACACACTAGCCGATTGCGCCACTACTAGATGTAAAGCAAAGGATGACTAGACTAACTCACAACTCCAGGGAGGCTACCTAGTAAAGAGGACCCTAAGAAAGACACAGAGAAATGGATGAGATATATATGAGTAAACTGGACGTGGGGGGTGGTGGTAATGAAGGGCAAGGGTCGAGGGAAAGAGAGCTTAGGGGAGCTGAAGATCCCAGCTGGATCAAGAACAGAGAGGGAGAACAAGGAAAGAGATACCATGATAAATGAAGACCCCATGGGAATAGGAAGAAGCAAAGTGCTAGAGAGGTCCCCAGAAATCCACAAAGATACCTCCACAATAGACTACTGGCAATGCTTGAGAGAAAGCCCGAACTGACCTACCCTGGTGATAGGATGACCAAACACCCTAACTGTCATGATAGAACTCTTATCCAATGACTGATGGAAGCAGATGCAGAGATCCACGGCCAGGCCCCCGGTGGAGCTCCAGGAGTCCAATCGGGAAGAGAGAGGAGGGATTATATGAGCAAGAGATATTGAGACCATGATTGGAAAAAGCACAGGGACAAATAGCCAAACTAGTGGAAACACATGAACCATGAACCAATGGCAGAGGAGCCCCCATGGAACTGGATCAGGCTCTCTGGATAAGTGAGACAATCGAGTAGCTTGAACTATTTAGGAGACCCCCAGGCAGTAGGACTGGGACCTGTCCCTAGTGCATGAGCTGGGCTTTTGGAACCTAGCGCCTATGCTGGACACTTTGCTCAGCCTAGGTAAAGGGAGGAGGGGACTGGACCTGCCTCAACTGAATCTACCAGGCTGAGCTAAATCCTCAGGGGAGACCTTGTGTGGGGGTATTGTGTTCCCCAAAAAATTGTGTATGCTAATAAACTTATCTGGGGTCAGAGAACAGGACAGCCACAATATTAAACATAGAGGTTAGGCAGTGGTAGCATACGCCTTTAATCCTAGCATTCCAGAGGCAGAAATTCATGTGTTCAAGGATACACCCAAGCATGGTGACCCACGCCTTTAATCCCAGAAAGCACGCCTTTAATCCCAGGGAGTGGTGGTAGAAAGCAGAAAGATATATAAGGCGTGAGGACCAGAAACTAGAGGCATTTGCCCTGGAGAGGCCTTTGGCCTGGAGAAGCATGTGGCTGGTTAAGCTTTCAGGCTTCTAGCAGCAGTTCAGCTGAGACCCATTCTGGATGATGGCTTGGGGCATCCAGTCTGGGAAACAAGACCAGCTGAGGATTCAGCGAGGTGAGATAGCTGTGGCTTATTCTGTCTCTCTGACCTTCCAGTGTTCACCCCAATACCTGGCTCAAGTTTGATTTTATTAATAAGAACTTTTAAGATTCATGCTACAACCTTGTCTTGGAGGAGGTGGGAATGGGGGCTGGATTGGGGGGAGGGCGGGAGGGGGGCGGGAGGAGGAAGGACAGGAGAATTCGTGGCTGATATGTAAAATTAATTATATTTAATATATTTACATTAATTATATAATTATAATTTATTATAAAATTTAAAAAAGAAATTAGAAAAAAAGAACTGTGACTGTCTGCTTTCTTTTTGTTTCCAAATTGGTCTTTGAGCTTCTAGAAAATTTTTTTTTCTCGTGTAAAATTATGTACTCAGCATCATATTGACACATTATAATGAACACGTAGTTGGTACTCATCAAAAATGTCTGTTGACTATAAATAAGAATATAGAAATTCAATATTCTTTCCTATGAGGCAGGTGGAATCAAAACGTTAGGAGGGGTGCGTAGACCAGTGCACTAGTCAGCTTTCCATCACTATGGCCAAATATCTGAGATAATTAACTTATGAAAGGCTCATTTTGGCTCTCAGTTGTTCAGTTTCCAGCCCATGAAAAAGTCATTGCTTTTAAGTATCTGGAAGTCATGCCAGACGGCAATCATGGTGAGTGAATGACAGAGCAAGCAGATCACTTTATGATCCATAGTCCTCTTTAAGACGACACCCCCAATTACTTCCTAAACGTTCTGTTGCCTCCAACCTTGGGGACTAAGGCTTTAGCACATGAACTTTGGGGAGATGCTCAACATCCAGACAACCAATAAGCAACCAGTAAGCTCCTGCTGGGTAATCATGACACAGAATTGGAGTAGACATCTTGAATAATAGAGCAGGAAAGGGTCTGGCTACAGCATTAAAATAGCGTTCTTAAAAGATAAGAAAATGAGTTCTAAAAACAACTGGCCTAAGGCACCTATTCCACTGTCCTGCTCCTTTCAGCCCTCACTTCCTGTGCAACTGTAATTTAGCACTTGTAATCCTAAGCCTTTTCCTGAATAAGTAATAGAAAGGTAAAGCTTTCACTTCCAGGTTCATGGTGAAGAGAGATGTTATAGCAGAAGTGAAGAGTTCTAAGTTTCAAAATTCTAAGAAACTCTGTTCTTTTTTTGTTACTAAATATTTGTGTATTGAGGGGAAATGAAGGACTCAACCACAACCAGAGGGCTGGAAGATCTTGGTAGTGGGTTTGCTAGTATCAGAAAAAGAGATCCAAACAGGAAAAAAAGAGTAAGGAATTTTGGAATGCAAAATTGCTGGTTTTTGATTTTGTCCTTTCTATCATCACTGCATTGGCTCTGAGGAAAGGTGGTTTAATTTATGTCACTGAAGAAGCTGAGGAAGCGAAACTTAAGGTGGTTGTTGAGCATACAGCTGGACAAGAGTCAACCTCTTATGCCTGCTTCAGCATCCATTCGAGGCCACTCCAGAAATGTGAGGATATCTATCTGAATGACCTAATCATCAGTCCTTCTACTCCTGGACAACCACGGTTTCCCATCTTCCTACAGGTCCTGTCCTGACTACAGAGACATAAGGATGTTTCAGAGATCATCACGTGGATGTTCAGAGTACCCAACAATAACAATATCCTATCTGCCTGTCACTTTAATACATAATCATATAGGCATTTACAATTGCTCTCCAGTGATTTGGGAACTCAGGTGTATACTTTATCTTTATTATGGCTGTGATCTATGATAAAGACAACAGGGAATAGTCCACGCACATAACTTCAAGTCAGATAGATCTGGCCCAAACTCCAGGTCTTCTGTTGCTCTTTTGGGAGATGTGTGCAGCTGTCTGCTGGGTTAGTTCATGATCTGTTGTTATAATGAAATACCTGAGACTGTATTACTCATGAAAATATTTCTTAGCTCAAGCTTCAGAGGGTAAAATTCAAAACAGTATGCTACTGGCTCTCAAGAGACACAGCAAATGACATCATGGCAGATATGTTTGCAAAAGGTAGAGAACAGTTGATGAGAGGCAGACTATAGTTATGAAAACTAGCTGTGGTCCCATGAGAAGTACCTTAACCTCTTCTGTCTGCGGGTAGCACCCCTAATGACCTAATGATCTTCCTCTGGGCCCCACCTCTTAATGGTTCCCACCGTTTAACATATGAACCCTTGGTGGCAAACTAAATCAGTATCTACCATTTACTTACCTATAATACAGGGGATAATATTTTATTTAAAGTATTATTATACAGGGTGATGTTGCATGTTCTTGCAGACTAGGTACTCAGAAATGAGAGCCATTCTTTAAATTCACTTGTAAGAACAAAACCCAAACAGTCCATCACTTAACCTTCTCAGCCTTTCTGTTTGAGCCCCTGGTTTTCTCAGCCCATCTCCTATCTCTTCCCCATCTTAACATTTTCTTCATTTGTTCTCAAATCAGCTTGTTTCCTACAATCCCATATATAGGATGTCCTTCTCTATATCTTCTCCGCTCTATGTCTTTTCCAAGTAGGTTATTTTGTTATTGCTGTCTCTTTCCCCTGTACTATACACCAGAGGCTTTTCACTTCTGGCTTTTAGATGTGAATAGATGCAAATTGTGTCTTCCCTGAGCTAGCTTTCAACTCTGTTCGATGTTCTGTTTCCAGCCTGCTCCATGAATGTCTGAGGCCAACACATTTGGCTGTGGCAGCAACCTGTAGGGCATCACTGAAGTGCATCTGATTCTGCAGTCAGTGCTCTTTGAAAGCCTATGGTGCATTTGGTTAAAAACATTTTTTGACCAACCAGGAGCTCTATTGCCTATGTAGGTTTTCACCAATCTCTTTCAATCTGTTAAAAACATTTAGACTTCTAGGGTTCCATTTAGAATGGAAAACTATAACCACTTGGGAATTGTGATAGCAGAAACATTTACTGGTTCCCTGGTGCCTGTGGAATGAATGCCAAAGCTCTTTGCAGGCAATCAGGGCTCCAAGTCCAACCCATACAGAGCCTTTAATCAGAGGTTCTTAATCTGGGGTTGGTGAATCCCTTGAAGTTCCAGACAAAATTATTTGTATGTACTTTTTGTTTTTCTACTTAGAAGATGCAAAGCTTTCATCAGTTTCTCAAAGAGTAACAAACATCAAACTGGTTAAGAACCCATTAATCCTTACCTTTGAGTCAAGTAAGGGACAAATCTAACCTTATTCTCATAGTGTTTGTTCCGAAGCCCTGGTCCTGCTGAAGCCCATTCCTGCTCCTTTCTTAGTCAGTGTCTCCCACTTTTTCTCAATGCCCATTTCCTGGCTTATCTTTCCCCATTTTGATCATCAAAGCTGACTGTTAGTTCAGTTTTGATGATAATTGGATACCTTGTTGGTAATGATAATGTCTTGGTGGCATCTCAGTTTGACTTCTTCACAGAGGCCAACTCTAGGAATGTTAGTCAAGTGTAAATGGTGGTTTTAGAGGTGATCCTAGAAAACATTAGAAGGAGAGTAGAGAAATAATATTCATCATGGAAGGTCCAACAAAAATTAGTTATCAACTGTTTAACTATAAAACAGAGTTTCCATTGCTGTGAAGAGACATCAAGGCCATAGCAACTTTTATAAAGAAAACATTTAATTGAGGTGGCAGCTTACAGTTTCAGAGGTCTAGTCCATTATCATCGTGACAGGAAGCATGGCAGCATGCAGCCAGACATAGTGCTGGAGAAGTAGCTGCTACATCTTGATCCATAGGCAATAGGAAGTGGTCTGAGATAGTAGGCATGGCTTGAGCATATATGAGACCTGAAAGCCTGCCTCCACAGTGGCACACTTCCTCCAACATGGCCACACCTACTCCAACATGGCCACACCTCCTAATAGTGCCACTCTCAGTAAGGCTTATGGGGGCCAATTACATTCAAAGCACCACAACTGATAAAGTGAGCAGCAGAAACCTAACTACACTGTGGGGCACCAGGCTTAGAGCTTCCCAATGCTGGTGAGACTGTTTCTTCACCACTAACCCTTGCTTGGTGAAGCAGGAGCAGAGACAGTAATGACTAGTACATTGCCCACCTAGAATGCAGACTAAGATTTTTTTTGGCAGTTATGGGATAACTAGGTGGTAGCAGTGGGAGGCTGGGCTGGCTCAAAGATGTAGATGGGAATCAACAACGTCTGCTTCCTGAACTTCATGCTGCTTTTGATGATCTAGATTTTTTTTTTTTTTTTGTTATAGCTCTGGATTACTTTCTTCCTGGTCTAGCTCAGGCCCCAAATTTCCCCTTTTGGATTCCCTGGAGCAGACCTCTTATGATTTCCCAGAGGCAAACAGTGTTACCTTGCTTGAGTTCTCAGTTTGTTTCCTTTGTTTGCCTGTCTGCACTTGTGTGTATTCCTGCTGTAGACCTAGTCAGAATGCAAGGCCATGCCCATATGCTCTCAGTTCCAATAAATACTCCACACATCTACTTGCATTATACTGAAACCCGTTTCCTTGTATGGTTGCTTCACAGTCCACATTTGCTTCCATGGAGTCAGTTGTACACCAGGTATGGCTAATCTCATTTCTGAAAGTGGAATCTTAAGATTAGGGATTGTTTTGATCAATCTCTGAGTCCCAGAAAGAGATCAAATATTTGGCACACAGTAGGTATTTGAAAAGGATTTCTTAAGATGAGGTTCATGGTACCCAAGAGTATAGTTCTTTAGTAAACTATATAATGTTATTGGAAACTGACTGTTTCATTTTGTCTCTGAAATTTGACTCTGTAGGTGGTTCATCTAAAGGACAGGGATTTTCTTCTAACGATCTGCTGTGATTACTTACATCTTTCTTCTCTGGAAGTCATTGTGCTAAGGCTGCCTTAATTTTATCTTACAGAGCAGGATGCTAAGTAATGAACCAAGCAGTTACTGAGTATTAACTCTAGAGATACCTATCTCAAAGTACTTGGAAGGAACTGACTCACTCTGCTATATTTTAATTATGTAAATTTGGAGAAGAAAAATTTCATACATATGGTTCTTTGTCACTGTGAGTGGCACTGAAGTCTTATATCCATGTTTTCTCACAAAGGAGAATGGCAGTAGTTGCAGAATGGCTAACAACCCACAACAAGTCTTTTAACCTCTGCTTCTCCTCTGCATCTTTCCTTCCCCAGTTGACTTGTAGACTGTAGCTACTTACTTTTTAGATAAAACTGTCTACTCTATTTCTCTTATTCAGTAAAGGAAATGTGTGTATTCTGGAGATGTTTCATGTTATTCAGTTGAAAATAAGTTGGTCAAAATAATAATAATAATAATAATAATAATAATAATAATAATAATAATAACAGCAACAACAACAATGGCAATAATAAACAAGTGAAAGTGGTGCATATAGATGGGCTTTACCTGCTTTCTGAGTACTAGTAAGTTCGGTTAAACCATTGGATAGATTTTACACTCTCGATTCATCTTTACTCATTCTATAATCTATTTCAGATACTTCCTTCGATTTAGTTTATTTTCCACTTTTTTTTTTGTATCTCCAAGCTTTGGGGGCTCCCTTATCAGAGTGAATCTGTAAGGGTTTGATATGTGTCCAGACCTTTTCTGTACCAAACTGGCAATGGTTGTTCCTAGAGAGGGGGCAGAGGGTCTAGGCCTGGGGAGTTGGGATCAGTTGCCTTGGGATGCCAGTGTCAATAAGTGGAGCAATTGTCAGGGTCAGAGCAACCAATGTTCTGTTACAAAAGGATACCCGTGGCTTGCAGGACACATGAACCCCAGGATGGCTGTGAGTGGGGCCAACAGAAAGTTGTAAATGTACTTGAAATATCATGAGATTTTCTTGTTTGCATTTTGTAATTCAATTGTATAGGTGTGAACTTTGTAGAAAACAGTCACATCTCAATGCCAAGCAGATGGATACACTGGGAGGTCAAATTGGGAGTGAAGATAGAGCTGTTAAAATGAAATTTAATCCACAAAATATAATAATTTAGATCAGAAAAGCGGGGTGTGTGAGCTGCAGAAAACAGGAAGTAGTTAGAAGATGCAGTCCCCAGTGGAGGAATCTCCTTGCTAGCCCTTTAGCTGATGCTTGGTTTGTGATGTAAAGGCAGATGCTTTGCTTTCAAGAGTCCCCAGTAATCTGGACTGGAGAGTCAGACAAAAGGCCCTAGTTAATAGATTTGGCAGCCACTCTATAACACTGTTCAGTCCCAGGGAACTTCTTTAGAGCAAGGTTGTACTGTCTATGGAGACTGTAAATATCTTAGGTAGTGATGGCTTTTATGATTCTCTTCTAACATCAATTTCCCATACATTCAGATTTTACTTAAAATGGAAAAAACAAAACAACGCAGCCCATAGCCCTTCTATGCCTATACTTCCTTGTGTTTCTTAAGCTAATGGGATGGCTGTGAGATGTCAAATATGGAAGCAAAGGGGAGCGGTTCAAAGTTGATTCCAGTACTGTATAAGAGACAGCACCATCCCAATTCAACCCCAGACACTGCTGCTATAGTCATTGTGCTTTTGTTGTGGCTTTATCCCTTCCACACATGTGCCCCAAGTTAGAGGACTGTAGGATACATGCGAGAGCCAGAATTCCCATGCATATCACTGCATAGCCCCTCTTTCTCCTCTCAGATCAGTGGCTACATATCTCAGAATGAGTGCATGCTCTCACTCTGGTTGGACCACAATTCTATGCTACCTTTTAGCCTTAAATTCTTTACTCAAAAGCTGATTATTCAAAATGCGAGCAACCAGCACATATATTCTCTACTAATGTGTTGAACTATTCATCAAAATCAACTCTAATGTGCTGTGTAATAAAAGGCAGAAATTGATATGTGATTACTGGAAATACTGGAGTGAAATCCGAGACCCTTAACTCAGTAAAAGTCTTTTTTTTTTTAAATAAGGGAAATGAAATAAATGAAAAAAATCTATCCACAGGAAGCTAGGTGTCTAGTGACTCAACAAATGTTTTCTGAGCATGCATGATGAGGTTCTTTAGGAACTACAGACACAGCTTAGACATGGTCCTGACATCTAGGAGTTCCAGGTCTCAGACAAGAGCAATTCTGGGGCACTGTCTATTAAAACATGAAGTAAGTATTTCAAATCTTAATCCTGTGTATTGCAGTGAGGCCTTTCTCACCTACCTGGAATCATTCCTATGATTGAATTAATGATTCCAAGGAACTTGCTAATTTTGAGGCATTAGTTTTGGTTAATTTCTGCCCTGTGATAAAAGAATAAGAAATTATGAGTTGTGACCCATAGGATGAAATTCTCCACTGCAGTTATTCATATAGTGTTACTGCCTATATTAGACAATATAAAGATGCACAGCCTGATCATTGAGAGCATACAGGGCCCCAGAGACAGTCTCAGGATCTGGCAGTCAGGTGTAAGAAACATCAGCCACACAGACTTGTCCCTCCTTGCCACTGGTGATGAATAGACACAAATTCATCCTCAATTGCCAGTTTAAGAAGCCAAGAAGGAGATATTATTATCCTCCTCTATTAATTATTTAAGACTCCAAGTTTGATGAGAATATTGAGGTAGATTTGGTGTGAAGATTTTAAGTAGACGGAAATATGCAGAAGGCAGAAAATGGAGGAGGATGTCTTAAGTTTAGCTTTGGCCCTGGGGCTGTGAGCCCAGTGAAATACCTGAGAAAAAATTTTGAGCAGACATTTGGGTATAGAGGCCTAGAGCTTAAGAATGGTTGATCTAAAGAAAATTCTCATATTATCACATCATTGTAAATATCATGTTTTTAATGATAACAGACAAGTAATTGAGCTGCACACTACTGCTATCTCTCCGGAATCTCATCTCATCTGTATCTCTGCCTCTCTCACACTTCTGTTTCTTCATGATCAGAGACCTGTGCTGTTCAAAAGAGATATGCAGCAAACATCTTCATGTACCCCAAGGTGTGTCTACTCAGAAGTAGACCTCAGACTCTTTAAGATCTGGCCAGTCTGGTCATTTGGAAGAGCGTGCTTGGAAAATGTTAACTTTCTGGTGACGGTTCTCAGAGACACAGATGTGGAAGAAAACAACAGTGGATCTACTAATAGAAGTGACTGAACCACACACCTTCTGTGGCTCTCGGAGGCATCCAACAAATGTATAGTTTGTCTGAGATTCATGGGCCCTTAGACATGTGAGGCAACACATCCCTAAGTTTAACGTCTCTGCCTGTTGAAGACCTAAATCCATTACTGCCTTGTGTCTAAACAACTACCTCTTTAGGATATACATGTATATACAATTCATTTACATAAATTGAAGTGTTTTTCCTTGGTTTGAGTAAATAAATCTTGGTTCAATGTTTTCATTGCCTTTGATGTGAATGGGATATAGGCTTCTGAATTTGGAGGCCAAAGACCATGGTTTTGTACATTGCTTCTGACCCCCCAGATGCACATGAATGTGGAGAAGTACCTCTATTTGAGTTCTGTTTTCTTGGCTCATAATAACATCACCTTCTTCTTGCAGTGGTTGTGAGGCTTCAGTGAAATGCCCAGTGTGAGAGCAGCTTATTAAAAGCTCTAGAAGGTTCCAACACCATATGAGCACACTCCTTAGAATTTAGGAACAACTTTAGCCTTTTATTTAAATTAGTTTTTTACTTTGATCATATTTTCCCCTCCCCCAACTCCTTCACAACTTCAAGTTCTCTCTCTCTCTCTCTCTCTCTCTCTCTCTCTCCCATCTCTCTCTCTGTCTCTTTCTCTTTCTCTCTCTCTCTCTGTCTCTCTCTCTCTCTGTCTCTCTCTGTCTCTATCTCTCAACAGACAAACAAAAACAAAAAATGAAAATCAAACAAAAATCCAGTAAGATTAAGATGAGAAATGTCCAAACAAACAAAAATGAAACAAAAAGCTCCTTCCTAAAAAAAGGAATTTGTTTTGTATTAATCAACTGCTGCCCTAGAGTGTGGTTGGAATACTCATTAATACTCCACTGGAGATAATTGATTTTCTTTTCTCCAGCAAGTATCAACTACAAATAGTTCACTGGTTAGGGGTGGGACTCTATGTCTACTTCTGCTTTTCAGAGCTCCGTTTGGACTGGCTTGACCCTGTGCTGGTCTTGTGCATGCTGCTACAGTCTCTGTGAGTTCATATGTCCTTCAGTCTTGTGTCTGGAAGAGACTGTTTTCTTGGAGTCACCCATCACTTCTGGTTATTAAACTCCTCCTGCTTCCTTGTCCACATAACTCTCTCCTTGGGAGGAGGTGTCTGATGGAGACACTCCATTCAGGGGTACTCCGAAAATCTCTCACTGTTGGCACATTTTTCGGTTGTGGGTCTCTGTTTTAATTCTCATCTAAAGTAAGAAGAACTTTCTCTGATGAAGGCTGAGTGAGGCACTAATCACTGTAGGTGTAACATTAGGAGCCATTGCTATGTTCCTTTAGCAGAATAATAGTAGGTTTTCCTCTGGGCCCACGGCTCAGCTAGTCCCAGGTTCTTGGAAACCTTAGCAGTGTCAGGTGTGGGTTTCATCTCACGGAGTGGATCTGAGAAAGTTTGGAAGAAGTAGATGAAGAGTGGATGTTGACCATGCCAGGCATTTTACAAGTCAATTAAGCTGAGGACTAAGATTTTATACACGTGGTGAGAAACAAAAGCCCTATTGTTAACTAGACACAGCTGTCCTTAGAAGAGTTTAGCAACTGTATCTTTAATACTGTCCTTCTCCCAGGAGTTGATTAAAATATCCCCTCTGGCCAGATATTCTCCACTCTGTGAAAGAGCTTCTGGGGAATACTCTTTCTATTTCATTTCGTTTCATGTTGAGTGATGCTTTGGCACATCGTAAATAACCGTGTATTAGGCCTGACAGACTTCACCCAGCTTGTGTTTATAATTCCTTGCTATAGATGAAGAACTTAGAACTGAGGTGGGTTAGGAAATTGAGGGCTGCACTGTCAGTATGTGCTGTGTCAGGACGACGTGCATCCAGTTGTCTTAACCACCACAGAGTGGTCTGTCTGCACTTACACATAGCTGTAGCTTCCCTATTTATATTAGCTGAAAACATGAGGTTTATGAGGTTGGCCAGCATGAGCTTCCATCCAACTTTATTACTAGTTATATATCTTGGGTAGCAAGTTAGCTTTTTTCAGTTTCTTCATCTGTAACATAATGTTGTTAATAATGTTAAGGAAACTCAATGACTTAAAAAAATTAGCTATTGCTAACCATTGTTCCCCCCATCTAGATTGCATTTATTTCTATCTGCCTTACTTTTCCATTGCCTTGTGGTGCTGAAGACACTTGGGTTGTCGAAAGTTAGACTTTGCATAATCCAGAGCCAGCCTAGTTGTGACCACAAGAATTCCTGTAATCATTCCCTTCTTTATTTGAAACTACTGATCAAGATTGTCCATGGCTGCCGGGTGGTGGCGGCGCACGCCTTTAATCCCAGTACTTGGGAGGCAGAGCCAGGCAGATCTCTGTGAGTTTGAGGCCAGCCTGGTCTACAGAGCGAGATCCAGGACAGGCACCAAAACTACACAGAGAAACCCTGTCTCGAAAAACAACAAACAAACAAACAAGCAAGCATACAAACATAAAAGACTGTCCATGACTTCTCTTAGGTAATTAGAAGGTACAATTTAAATAGCCACCTATCACTGTCCAGTGTACAGTATTTAGATTGTGTCAAGTTTTTCAATTAAAATGTGAAGAACAGAAATGATTAGGAGAAAATGAAGTAGAAAATTCAGGGACTGAGAAACTGAATGTGTAAATAGACAAGGTACAGATAACACATGAGAGTAGTGCTCAGACTACACGATAAGTAGAAGCCAAGCTATAGCTCTGCAGTAATTGGCTCAGGACTTGATCACTAACTGTCACTTACTATTTGATGGTCCCATTTCCAACCCCAGAACAATGAATGAAAGTTAAGTATGCTTTACATACCAGTGACATAAGATGCCTTCTTACAGAGCCTGTCTTAGGCTTCTCCACCTGACAAGCTGGGCACACCTCAAGACTTTCTTGCTTTTCCTGTAAAGATGTCTGCTTTACTGTCTACTTTTGTGTCTCTGCCAGGTGAGAGCTGGCTCTTGCTACCACAATCTAAATAAGCAGCAGCTGCTTGTACGATCTGGACAGTGCTCATTTACTTCTGTGGTTTTTCCATAAGTTGTATCAACTTATGGGTTACACTGCCCATCATCTTGGACCATAAACTTTGAGCAGGTACTGGACATACAGAAGCTTTTATGCCTGATTTCTTCCAACTTGTTGGCTAAATGCCTACAATGGTACATATGGACCTG
>CABHPH010146482.1:29709-60069 GCA_902168325.1 Peromyscus nudipes | reverse complement strand
CCCCTCCCCTCCCTCCCCTCCCCTCTCTTCTCTCTTCTCCTCTCCTCTTCTTTTCTTCTTTCTCTCCTCTCCCTTTTCTTCCCTTCCTACCCCTCTCCTCCCCTTCTTTCTTCTTTCCTGTCCTCTCACCCTTCCCCCACTGTCTCATAGGTCCTATAGGCTTGTTTTATAAACCAGCCTCATAGAGTGATGGGTTTGTGTTTCTCACCAGACCTGAATCCACACGGGCAAATTTAGTTCTAGGTAATCAATAAAATGAGGTAAGCTTCCTTCACCATCTATATTTCTTCCAGTCTAAGATCTCGGTTTATGTCTAAACATACGGTTTCTTCCAGTTGTATGCCTGTCAGGGGTGCTGTATTTAAAGGCAGGTAACTGTCAGTTTGGGGTTCTGAGATCTACCAAGTTCAAAAGCACAATTTTTGACCAACTATCAACAGACTTGGGTTTGTGTAAGTTTTGGAATTTTCATTTCTTGGAGGAAACCCTCTGTATTCTATCTGTATTCTCACAGTTCTTCCAATATTTTATTTATATTTCTCTTAATGTCTTAATTATCAAAATAGTACAATTTTACTTTGGAAGATTTGGATTGTCATCAAACACTCAACATGATGGTAGACAGAAAAAATAATTCACTTGAAGAATGCTTAAATGAAAGGAATTGAACTTTCTTATGTTCAGTGGCTACAACTTGTTTCTGGTGATGGGCATCAAAACCAGGGCCCCTGTGCTGTGCTTGCTAATCAAATGAAAAGTGTTTTTTTATTGTTACAAACATTTAATCAGAATTATTATTTTAAACACTCTGTGAGATACTATGAAAACCTCAAAAACTGCTCTGCTTCTATCACCTGAATATTCTGGAAAGGTTGAAGAAACTAATGGCATCTTTAATTCAATTTCAGAATAATTTTTCAAATATTCTAATAACTCTTGGATTCCCTTACCCAAAGGTGCTTTTGTTAGACTTTGTGGTCAAATGCTCTATTACCTTTAAGAAAAGCATTTATCTCTTCCTGGACTGGCAACTAGAAAACACATAGATTAATAGATTTTATTTTTAATACTTGACCCTGACCTTCTGCATGAAGGAAGACAAGGCTTATCTATGCAAGGAACATACATAATACTATCACTGTTTTACATTTATCTTTTTACAACATCTATGTAAGCAACCTTTTGGGATTCTTAGTCAGGGGATTTTTTTTAAGGTACTTTAGCAAGACAAAATAAAACACAAACCCAGCACTGAAGTGCTGGGACATCCATACTTGGTTCTTGTTTCCAACCAAAATCTGGTCCTACTTGATTACATGGGCCCTAAATGTAGGGAATTACATATTTAATATTTTTTTATTCTTTAAGAATTTAATATATTCTTTCCCTTCCCCCAAGTCCCCTCAGACCTCTCTAGTTCTCTACCCATTCAACTTCATATTCTTTCTTCAAAAAACAAAACAAAATAAAAAGCCCAAAGCAATGAAGATAATTTGTGTTGGCTGATGACTTCTGAGCATGGGGCCTACCCCGGAGTGTGGTTTATATACCCAGTATCACTCCACTGAAGAAAACTAATTTTCCTTCTTTGAATAGTGTTTGTACATAGCTTTTTGGCTAGAAATGAGACTTCATGCCCACTTCCCTTCCCTCATGATTTTGTATGGCTTGAGCTCATGAAAGTATTATGCATGAGATCACAGTCTCTGTGAGTTCATGTGTTCATCTGTCCTGTTGTGTCTGGAAAATGGTGTTTCCTTCTTGAACTCATCCTTTATGGCTGGCTCTTCCACCCCCTCTATCACATAGATCCCTGAACCTTGAGTGTAGGGGTGTGATACAGATATCTCATTTGCTTCTATAGTTTTCTGTAGGTTGTATCAACATATGGGTTACACTGCCCATCACCTTGGACCATAAACTTTGAGCAGGTGCCGGACACACAGAAGCTTTTATGTCTGACTTCTTCCAACTTTTCTGCTAAATGCCTACAATGGAACATATGGATCCAGCTCTAAAATTTGCCCTCTGGTGTCATGTCTTGGTTATCTTTCTAGGATTAGTTTCTAGGTTTTTCTTTCATTGTGCAATCAGAACATCTCTTCTCAATTGGTCCTGCTTCCCTCCCCCTTGATATTTAGTTCTTTTAGTTCTTTGTATATTCTGGATAGTAACACGAGGCTAAATAGGTCATGAGTCCTAGGGGAAAATCTACTACTATGATTTTGCTAAGTGAACATAGCAATAAAACAATGCCTAACGACATTGCTTAAACTATAAATCAATGCCTTGGTCAGCCCTCCCCAGAGAAGCTTCTTCTTGTAGTAGATAACAATTAACATAACTGGTCAACATGCAGAGAATATGTCATTCTCTCAATATAGCTCACAATATAGCTCACAATATAGCTCAAGTTGGCCTTAAAATCATCATCTTATTGCTTTTGTAAGAGAATGATATTTTAATAACAAGAATATAACTTTGAAGCTGGGCGGTGGTGGTGCACACCTTTAATCCCAGCACTCGGGAGGCAGAGCCAGGCGGATCTCTGTGATTTCGAGGCCAGCCTGGTCTACAGAGCGAGACCCAGGACAGGCACCAAAACTACACAGAGAAAAAAGGCCAAAAAAAAAAAAAAAGAATATGACTTTGCTTCATGGTAATATGTTACGATTAAGGTGACATTATCTCCTGCTAGCAAGTAGGGTCCTTGGCATCTAAATACAGAGAGGAATTTGTCTTCAAAAAGTATGAGGGAATGATAGAAAGCCTGATAAGAGAAGGTAGTGGGCTGTGAGATATGTTCTGATCTGGACCCCACAACATCAGCTATAGAATGAAGACTTCTTTAGCATTTGTACACAACAAGTCGTACTGAGTTCTCCACAGGTGGTTACAACTCAGAGTATTCCTCCTTGGCATTCTTTAGGATTAGCTCCTGTGTCAAGTAAGTAGGTAGTTATATTTTTTGCTACCACACTAGTCTCAAAAGTTTACTTTTTATATCTTGTTTATGTATATTCTTATTGCAAGTCATTAGACTGAAATTAGAGACACTGATAAAGTGAATGTAGTTTGTCAAGGATCTCACTGAAAAATGTTAGCACTGCAGTCATTTTGGAAAGCAAGCTTGCAATTCATAGTTGGATATGTGGTTGACAACTGGCAGTACTGAGATTCTAATCAGGTTCTCTGGGCTGATAATCATATTGTATTATGTCTCCACTGCTGCTCAATAGAGGACATTCTTTGTTTTGTTTTTTTGTTAAGTATCCTTTGGGCCTTAGACAAATTGTTTGATTGTATTGATTTTTACATTTTGAGAACCGTGAATATAGAGGTTAGATTTGATTAGAGCTTAGAACAAAGGTCAGCCAAGTCTTTGTATAAAGTACCAGTGAGTAAACATAAGAGGCTTTTCAGCCTGTGTAATGTCTGCAATAACTAAAGGAGTCATAGAGAAGAGTAGGCAGATGGTAGTGGCAGTGTTCCATTAAACTTTCCTTGTAGAAATAGGTGGCTGTTCACTTGACCTATTGGCCATGCTCCTGACCCTGAGTGTTCTTTTCTATAACAAGAAGGACCTCATACTTTAATGTGCAGACAAAATGGAGATCCTATAGTAAATCTGTGCTATGAATAGCTCTCGGGACTTTTGTATTTATATCATGTAATGCTCACTAATTCATGCCTGTGCTGCTACAGATAGGGAGGCAGAGTTTCAGAAACTTGAAACTGACTGCTTGAAGTCACATGGCTTGGACTCCAATGCCCTCTTTCTGCCAGTCACAGAAGCTTCTATTATTTGATGTCCACAGGCTTTCCCTAGCCTCTGTACCACATTCACTTCTCATTATGGCAATTCTGATGTAGAACTAATAATATCAGCTAAGATTTATTGATGTGGATACATACATTATTTTAGGCTTCACAAAGACAGACAGACAGACAGATGCACACACACACACACACACACACACACACACACACACCTCCATGAGAATTTTCTGAATCATATAGTATTATTTCCCCCATTTCATAGATAGGAAATTACAAGGTTAAAAAAAAATAGAAATTGGTGAGTAAGTCCAGGATATGACTATTTCCTAAAGCTTCAATTCCCTACCTGGGACTTTATTTCCTTGACAAAATTTGTTTAACTAACACAGGAGAACATTTTTCCCTCCTTGGCCTGTTCTTGGGATAGCTGCCCAGTCAATTCTAACCAACAGAAGTAGCCGCAAGCAGATTAACAGTTTTGGAGGGACTATCAAGTTTAATGTGACTGAATCCTGTTAAAGCAGTGTGGATTGGTGTCAAGGATATATCCCGAAACTCTTGGACTTTGTCAACAACTTGGCTTTTGTTCTGAAAGCCACCTGGATTCCTCTTTAAAGAGTCCCCCAGGTGAGCAATGGTTTCTCGGAACATCTGACTTAGATTTCCCAAATTTCTGGGTGGGAGAAGCCACTGTTACTGGCTGGCTGTTCCCACAACATTAATGCAGAGGATCAATGTCAGAAGACTGTTCATTGAACGATTTAGCTTTTGTATTTTGTAGCAGCATGTTGGATAGTTTTCTACTCTTTCTTGAAAGGAACATAAGAAGGTGGAGAAATATACCCATTTTAACCCTCTCCCCTCACCCTCATCTGTGGTCTGGGTTTCAAAGGGTTTGTGTCTGTGAGTCCCAGAAAGGATCTTAGGCTGATAAAACAGGGACAGAGTGTAGCAACACCAGGCAGCATATAGAGTCTTCACACTAATGCTGAGCAGGTGTGAGGTTCAATTTTAGGGGGACCTGTCCCAACACAGTCCAACTGCTGTCAGGCTTTGACACGAGAGAGAGAGAGAGAGAGAGAGAGAGAGAGAGAGAGAGAGAGAGAGAGAGAGAGAGAGAGAGAGAGAAAGGCAGAAGGTGGGAGGAGAGAGGAAGGATTGGAGACATGTCTACGATGCTGGTCCAGGTCTGTGCTTTAGATGCAAATGGCCAAGGAGAGCAAGTATCCTGCTCATAGAGCTCTCAAAGATAAACAATTTTCTCCTCTAACAAGATCCTCACTGGGTAGCCAACAGAAACGACTGGTGCCCATGGCTGTTTGCTTTCCCTAAAGGCATGGCCGTCACAAAATCCATTTCCAGGGAACTCTCTGGTAGCATCTGGTCTGGAAGACATTGAGTTCTGAACATTTTCGCTCTTCACCTTAGAGCCCTCACAACACTTCTGTCTTACAGTGGGACCAATGGGCTTCCACGCACTTGCATTTCTGCTGCAGAAGCACCAGAATATTCACCTTGGAGCTGGGCGCTAGCTGTTTTTGGCACAAGGCACACAGATATGGAGAAGTGAAGTGCCCTAGCCAAGGTTCCTAGGGACTTGGAGGCTGAGTCAGTATTTACAGCAAGACTCTTTTTCTAGTTGAACCTGCCTGTGCTTGTTCTCTTGGGAAACACTGGGCAGAAGTCTGGGTGTTGGTGGTCAGAGGGGACAGTGAAGTTCTCCTTCTTGGCTTGAACATACATTATTTTAGTGGTGTTTTCTGTAGGCTGCAGATCATTCTGAATTGTGCAGGATTAAGGACAATGGACACCCCACT
Organism: Peromyscus nudipes; assembly: GCA_902168325.1. NCBI lineage: Eukaryota > Metazoa > Chordata > Mammalia > Rodentia > Cricetidae > Peromyscus > Peromyscus nudipes. The sequence goes on along the minus strand of CABHPH010146482.1, from coordinate 54,472 downwards.
CACTTTGAGGTAATTATTTCTGGCTAAAGAGAGCCTCATATACACACAGACAGTATTCAAAGTGAAAGTGGAGGACTCTCCACAGCTTCATGCTGGTATTAAGCTTTGCCCATGTGGGAGATAACATGACTATTTATGGTAAGAAAACCCAAATTTAAGAAAACCCAAATTACTTAGATTTTAAAGAAAATTCCAAGAAGATACTATAAAAAATGCTGACAAATTTTCATACATGAGAAGCCCAGGTATTGTGGAAGGGCTGCAACAGGATGGGAGAGCCATGCCAGAACACACAGCTAGTTGGAAGTGCCATAAAGGAAGTATGTCCAGCGTGACAAGACAAACCTCAGAGGTAAGTGCAGCCTTGAGAAGAGGCCGCCTTTGAGTTCTCCTGCATCTATAAAGACACTACCCAGTACCTAGTCCATGATTTTCTAAGTTTTAATGAGTGAGGGCGAGGATGCCTGAAGGGGTGGGAGAGAGAATTAAGAACACATTTTGCTTTTGCTTCTCACCTCTTCCAAATTTCTCTCTTGTACCCTAGGATTAGCTGCTCAACAAGTTTCTGGCGCGTGTCCCTGTTTCAGTTCTGTTTTGTCAGGGGACATAAATGAAGGGACTATTGAATTCCCTTCTGAAATCTTATCTCTTCCTGTACATTCATCTGCCTACCTGTCTATCTATCCATCTATCTGTTTATCTATTGACCTGAACTAGCTGTCTATATATATATCTGTTTATCTAATCTATTTTCCTTACCAATCTATAATCATGTGTGTGTGTGTGTGTGTGTGTGTGTGTGTGTGTGTGTGTGAGAGAGAGAGAGAGAGAGAGAGAGAGAGAGAGAAAACATTGTACAGAAATTACACATGGAGCCTGTTGACTAGGAAACTTTCTGAACGTGATATGTGTGTCCAGTTTGCATGTCAGTAGTAGGGTAGGAGTGAGTTGGCCAGATAACTTGCCTTCAAGAAAAGGAAAAGTTGTATTTCTTCCAGATGGTGGATCACAGGTAGGTGCTTAGAGGTAGCCTGTTGGTGTGAAGGAGAGAAAGCTTCAAGGTAGAGAAAGGATGAACTTACTTTGTGACTGGGCTGAGGTGAGACTCCATTTAGTTAGAGAGTAAAATGCAGCCACAGTCAGAAGTACTTACAGTACTTTATCCATGCATGGATTAATTCAACATATTAGTATTAAAACCAAACTCTGAGATATCAACAAGGTGTAGAGTCAGGGATGATGCTAGTGATACTAACAGCAGAAACAGATTGACTTACTCCTAGGTCTTGGATTTTATAGACTCATGAATGAGATGTTTACTTTTTAAACCATCACAAAAGTTGACAAATACTGAATGTGATGAGGGCAGTGTTGGGAAAATGGAGAGGCTATCTTGGTTGCACTTCAAGGAGGCACTAAAATGGCCTGGAGGTCAGCAAGTCACTCGCCAGGTATTATAGCAGTACGGCTGAGACATGGGAAAGGATGGGGAATCATATTTCAGGATGAGAAAGAAGCAAATGCAGGCTCTGGATGAGAGGGACTTCCCAGCGGGACAGGATGTGGTAGAAAAGGAAATCTTTCAGTAGAGTTTTTCAAACAGTTCAATCAACTGTAGTTGAGGGGACTCATATATCACGCCTCTTAGTAACCTTCCAACCCTAAAATTATATGATTTACAGCATTTAATTGCTTGCTGATGTTGGGTTCAATCCAACAAGAGGCACTTTGTGAGATAAAAGAACAGTGTGAGACAAGGTGCTTTGGTGGGTAGAACACAGCAAGCTGAGTAACCATACATGACAGCATGTGATTAAGTTCTACAATGAGGGGTTCACATGACCAGAGAATTGGAGGCCAGGGAGAGTGGGATGGGGCTTCCTGTTGTCATATCTGCTGACCAGACAGCTGGAAGTTCCCCCTCTATGACAGTGGGCTTGACTGAAAAGGAACATTCTTGGCAACCAGTGGGTAATCCATATATCAGCTGTCATTGTGCAACTGTTAGGAAGGAGCAAAGACACTGGGGATATTGTCTTTGCTTTGTCCCAGGTGCTTCATATGTATTGTCACCATCTGCAAATGGACTCATGAAATAGTATTATCACTTCCATTTTACAGATAAAAACCTGAATATTTAGTGATTTAAAGAATATAGCCATGGTAACACAGGCAGTCAAAGGCTGACCTGGGGTTAGAATCTGACTCTAAGCTCCTACCATAGTCCAAGGCGATCTAAAAAATGTGTGTGTGTGTGTGTGTGTGTGTGTGTGTGTGTGTGTGTTTTATTCTCTATACTAAAATATCTTTCTTTGATAAGTATCTTTTCTTAATAAAGGCAAGAGATGAAAGAAGAGGGGAGGAGGAGAGGAAAGTAACTTTAAAAATAATATGATGCATACCAAGCAATATGCTTGTGTGGTAGTTACATAGACTACTTCAGTTAAGACTCGCTGTAAACTGAATGCTATAATAATTCTACTTTAAAGATTAAGAAACTTATTAAGTATTACATCTTAAGATGTGTGTATCAACTAAGGGAGCCGAGATGGATTAGATTATAAGTGAGTTTATAACACAGTTCACTCTTGGGAGATATTTGATTATACTGTGTAAAGACATGTCACTGTGATTGGTTTAATAAAAAGCTAAACAGCCAGCCGGGCGGTGGTGGCGCACGCCTTTAATCCCAGCACTCGGGAGGCAGAGCCAGGCGGATCTCTGTGAGTTCGAGGCCAGCCTGGGCTACCAAGTGAGTTCCAGGAAAGGCGCAAAGCTACACAGAGAAACCCTGTCTCGAAAAACCAAAAAAAAAAAAAAAAAAAAAAAAAAAAGCTAAACAGCCAATAGCTACACAGGAGATATAGGCAGGACTTCTGGACGGAGAGCACTCTGGAAAGCAGAAAGGGATTTGCCAGCAGGATGCAGAGGGAACAGGACCTGCAGGAAGAGAGGTAAAAGCCATGAGCCACATGACAGCACATAGATTAATAAAAATGGGTTAATTTAAATCATAAGAGCTAGTTAGAAACAAGCCAATGCTAAGGCCAAGCACTCATAATCAATAAGAAGTCTCCATTTAGTTATTTGGGAACTGGCTGATGGACAGTGAAAGACTCATTACATATGGTGCCCAATGTGGGGCTCAAATATAAAGGTAGGGCCTGAGAAAGCTAAGAAAAGTTCTGAGCAAGGAGCCAGATATGACTTACTAGTCCTGCAGTCTCTCAGGCAGGCTGGTTTAAGCCATGTACAGAGACGCAGTTCCTGGCCACTGCTTGCAGGCTGGAGCAGGTGCCAGCACCATGTGCTAAGCTAAGCCTTGGGATGGCTGACATAATGGTTTTAAGATTTGTCTTACATGGTCAGAGAATGCTGCAGGCACTTAGTAAAGCTATGCCCAGACACAGAAAACCTCTAAAAATGTACTGTATAATTAAAAATGTGCTTAGATGCTAAAGAATGAAAAGAAAATGGATATGGAAGGTCATAAAAAAATAGTTTAAAAACAATAAAGTCTTTAAAGAGAATAAAGTAACATAAAAATAAGCCATGTAAAGATGGGAAATACACAAGGTGTCTAGATCTTGTATGGTGCTTGGTTGACTTTGAAGTTCTTAAATGCTAACGTACAAAAAACAATACCTGCTGAGAGACACTGGATGATGATTAAACCAACCTATATATTTTAATAATGTCTTAACTCTAAAATGGAAATCAGAAAATATGTTGCACTGGGGGAGAGGTTATGCCTTTGTTTCCACAAGAAACAAAAATTTATGATTCTCTTCAAAATTAATGAAGACTAGATTTGATTGGGGGAGAACTCCTGAAAATCTTGCCTTCAGACTTGAGGGAAAAAGCCAAGAAAGACAGGTGACATATATGCTTATCCCTCAACATGGGAACAGGTCTGAGACTGGATTAAACATGATAAATCTTGTTAGTTACAGAGTCCTCATGACTCATTCTATTACAGTTTGGATATACAGTCCAAGCAGACTTATAACGTTAACAGATGCCTTTTACCTGCTCAAATATAGAACAAAAAAAAACTATCTTTATCTGACTTATATACAATGTACATTCCATACTTGTGTTAATGCAGACATGTACGTTACCTTTAAATGTTTGTGTGTTTTCAGAAAAAACAGACCAGATATCAGTAAAAACAAGTAGCCCAAATGATCCAGCCTCTCAGAATGCCTCTGTTGCAGTTTCCTCAAGATTCAGCTTCAAAGCTACTAGTTCAGATGGTCCAACCTCACAGACTATCCAGTCAAGACTTCAGATAAGATCTATACTTTCCCATCACACAGAGACTAAACAGACATAATATAGCTAACTCTCCTAGGGCTTGACCATTATCCCAATTTTCTCAGGGTCCCCTAAAGATGCCAGTGTCCCCAGACAACAGGAAGAAATCTAAAGAACATAACACCCACATTCTCAAGAGGTAGCGTGGGTGGGTTATGCATGTTTGCCATCATTTTGGGTTGAATACAGTTGTTATTGGTCATAGTCAGGAAAAAAAGCTGAGCAAAGGAGATTAGATTCAAGGATTTCTTTCTGAAGGGAAAAAGGGGGAGATACAGTACAGAAATGATGGAATAAAGAGTAAATTGTTGAGTCTACTTTTGAATGACCACTAATCTCAACTATTTTATATTGGTATGTATTTTTGTATGTTGATACAAATTTAAGATTACTTTTGTTATACTGTATATATGTTTCTACTTTTATTTTGTACCTATGTACCTCATTTAACAGTATAATATAAAGTTCTAGTCCTTGAAAGCTATTTCAGATAATAAAGAAATATAGGTTAGCAGTTAGTCATCAAAGTAATCAAACTTGTAGTCATGTTAGGTATATTTTCAAGGTCATACAGAGATATATTTTAGATAGGTGATCTTCAAACACTGCAAAGACCTGCATAATATGGCATTCAAAATATTTTAATAACATTAGGCTTTTCATGACAGTGACAGATGTCTACTCTTGGCAGCACCAATGTACTTCAAAAAAGGATGATAGTCATTGAAGAACCTCCATATGGAGTTTCCTTTTATTGTGGTAAAGTTAGCTACTGGGCAAAGAAACTACCCTTGCCTCAACTGCTGACAGCATACTGTCCAAACTGGACAAGCAGGATACAAAAGAAAATGACTGCTGGACTTTGCCAAGACCAGGTATGGTAGTCCTTCAAAACTCCTGCTTTATAGAAAATTCTGTCAGATATTCTAGGCCTGTAAGTCAAAGATGGATGCCCCAATGTTACAGAGGAACCTTGGGTGACTGTCTAGGCAGCCAGATGTTTCTGTTATTTCTATAGTTTTGGAAGTTGTTTGCTCTACACTTTCTGATTGCTCAAGTAATAATATATTCTTCTCAGATCTCTGACGGAGTTGAAGATGTGATAGTTATAGTTGCAGTTTTCCTTGTTACCAAATTTAGAAAAAAAACTCACAGAAGAGGTGTAAAGTATATAGGTTGAGAGACATAAAAGATTAAATTGTTTATCTAAGAAAATATTTTGAGCTCCAAAAAGATAGTTTTGGGTTGGTAATACAAGTTATGATAAAAACGGTTTAGGTATGAAACTTTGAACTCATTAAGATAAGATTGATAATAGAGTAATTTCTCCAAATTTGTAAAATACAAATGGACTAGATATTGTAATTCTTACCTGATAATTGTTCTTATTGTATATACTTTTACTATGTTAGAGTTAAAACCCTTTCTTCTTTATTTAAACAAAAGGGGGAAATGTTGTGAGATATTTTATTACACTGTATAAAGATATGTTATTGTGATTGGTTTAATAAAAAGCTAAACAGCCAATAGCTAGGCAGGAGGTATTGATGGAACTTCCAGACAGACAGCACTAGAAAGAAGAAAGGTGGATTCACCAGCTGGACGCAGATGAAACAGGACATGTAGGAGGAGAGGTAGAAGCCACTAGCTATGTGGCAGCATGTAGATAAATAGAAATTGGTTAATTTAAGTTATAAGAGCTAGTTAGAAACAAGCCTAACCTAAGGCCATACTCTCATAATTAATAAGAAGTCTCCATGTCGTTATTTAGGAGCTAGCTGACGGGACAGAGAAAGACTCGCTACAATCTATCTTCTTTCTAGCTCTTCATGTCAGTCTCTGTGACTGCCTAAGTCAGCACTGCATCCTGTGTGTGTCAGGTACTTCTTAATGCCCACTGAATATTTAGTTTTCTATCTATCCATTTAACAAATACCATGTACCAGATTTGTGTTAGATGTAATTATCACAGAGAATAAAGAACTATTATGCTTACCTTCTCCTATTTTCAGTACTAAACTTTGTAACACTTAATTGTTGACATAATGTCTGTTTAATTTTGCTCAGTGGATGGTAGAAATATCCAGTGAAGTCAATGATGCCTGTCTTAAAAAATTCTTGTAGTCAAGATTTGAAACTCCGATGAGGGATCAGCTAGACAAAAACAGCAACAAACTGAAGAATTCTCCACCATAATGAAAAGGAGAAATTTCAGGAATATAATGAATAAATATACATTCATATATGAATACAGTTCTTTGTATTAATCCATTTATTTATATAATCATTTTCCAATGGAAAAAGGAAACTATTTAATGCAACATTATATATAATGTGTATAAATAACACACTATATAAATGTAGATGTGCAGCTATACATACATATGCATGTGTACAGTGCATATACACATTCACATTCCTGAAAATATATGAAAGCTGGGCTGAGCAAACAGGTATATACCAAGTTCACTGATAGGAAGACTCATTCTAAGGTAAATGGAAGTTTTCTCTACATTAGTCTTTAAATCACATGAAATCCTAACAATATGCCAAGTGATATTTTTAATAATCCTTATGGAAAAACAAATGAGAATAACCAGAATCATAGGTGTGAAAAGTACTCTTTTTAAGGAAATATTAAAATATATTCTGCATCTTTAATAAATAGTAGAATATTGGATGAAAAGTGAAACCAAAGGAACAGAGTAGAAAGCCTACCTAGGGAACTTACACGTGCATGGAAATTGATACTTCAGATAAACTGCTTAGTTCACACCACTGTACGTGTGTGTGAACTGAGGTATTTGGTGACAGACATTTATTACAGCGATTGCCAGGTATCCATCTGGGAAATAATTTTAGATTCCTGTTCATACTATACATCAAAATTAATTTGAAATGGATCAAATAGCAAAAGTGACATCATAGGGCCAACAAGATATCTCGTCTGGTAAAGACTCCTGTAGCCAAGCCTGGTGACCTAAGTTCAAGAAACAGGACTTGCTTGGTGGGAGGTGAGAACTGACTCTTCTTAGTTGTTCTCTGACCTCCATAAGTGCACTGTGGTATGTGAGGCCCCCCTCCATAAAATTAATGTAACTACACAACAAAATCACAAAGTAGTAGAAAATGTGTCAGGTTTATTACGTAGGAATGAGGAAAATTTTAACTATTTTTAAAAGTACCAAGCCAGAAGAGAAAAATTGATAAATCTTACATTATATATTTGAAGTATGCCCATATAAAATACCATGAACAAAATAAAAAGACAAATGATCTTGAACAAAATAAGTGCAACTTACCACAACCAAAACCCAGTATCTCTAATATGTAAACAGTGCCTTCAAACTAACATGGAAAAGATCATCCACCCACTGGAAAAATTGGCAAAACATGTACACCTGACAGTTAAGAGAAAGGGAAAATCCCAAACTAGAGATCCACAAACCTGAAAGCCCCTTGACTGCATACCAGGAGAACTAACAATTACAGTTATGCTCATATATTATTTTCACCGATCAAATTGGCAAATATTGAAATGTTTGATGAGCTGTAATGGTGCCAAGGCCATGAAAGCATGGTTATACTGCAGGGATCAGGTAAATTAGTACAATTCAATAAACAGTAGTGAACAAAATTGTGAATATATCTTTGCTTTGATCTTACAATTTTATTTCTAGAAATTTATACTCTAGCTGTGTTTACCTGTGTGTCAAATGGCATTTTCAATACTATTCCTTTCAGAAAATGGTTGGGAATAACTGACCAGTTATCTTAGTTAGGGTTCCTATTGCTGCAACAAAACACCATGGCCAAAAAGAAGTTGGGGAGGAAAGAATTTATTTGGCTTACACTCAACATTGCTGTTCATCCTGAAGGAAGTCAGGACAGGAACTTAAGCAGGGCAGGAACCTGGAGCCAGGAGGTGATGCAGAGGCCACAGAAGGGAGCTGCTTATTGGCTTGCTTCCCTTGGCTTGTTCAGCCTGCTTTCTTTCATTTTTCTTTATTAAGAATTTTTTTTATTCATTTTACATACTAACCACAGACCCCCCCCCCCATCCCATCCTCAGAAAAGGTAAGGCCTCCTGTGGGGAGTCAACAAAGTCTGGTATATTCAGTTGAGGCAGGTCCAAGCCCTTCCCCCTTACATCAAGACTTTGCAAGGTGTCCCGTCAGAGGTAATAGGCTCCAAAGTTCAGCTCATGCACCAGGGATAGATCCTGCTCCCACTGCCAGGAACTTCTTCAACAGACCAAGCTACATAACTGTTTCGCTTATGCAGAGGGTCTAGTCCAGTCCCTTGCAGGCTCCACAGCTGTTGGTCTAAAGTTCCTGAGTTCCCACTAGCTTGGTTCAGTTGTCACTGTAAGTTTCCCCATCATGGTCTTAACCTCCCTTGATTATAGAATCCCTCTTCTCTCTCTTCGACTGGACTCCTGGAGCTCAGCCTGGTGCTTGGCTATGGATCTCTGCGTCTGCTTCCATCAGCTACAGTATGATGATAGTTAGGGTATTCACCAATCTGATTACTGAGTCCTTTCTTATAGAACTAGGACCACCAGCCCAGGGATGGTACCACCCACCATGGGCTGGGCCCTCCCCCATTGATCACTAATTGAGAAAATGCCTTACAGCTGGATCTCCTGGAGGCATTTCCTCAACTGAGGCTCCTTCCTTTCTGATGACTCTACCTTGTGTCAAGTTGACACACAAAATCAGCCAGTACACCATTCATCATCCAGGGCCTAGTCATATGGAACCACACTATGGAAGTTCCTTAGCACTTGCTGCAAGAAGAACTTGAAGTTTCTTTTGAATTGAAAACTTGAGATAGACGTAAAACCTGTGTGCATGTGCATGCAGGAAAGAAGGGAAATTGAATGGTAGACACTTAAGTTTGCTTCTGAAGTCGTTACTAAATCTGTGAAAGGGCACTTCTGAATAATATCCATGGATATTTTCATTGTTTTGTGTTTTCTTTTAAAGAGGCATATCTTGAGTGGCCAGAAGGATGATTTTTGCATTCAATTAACTTTTCAAAGTTTAAACTGTAGATAACACATAAATTATTTTAATAACCCATTATCTAAAAATTTATTAATGAGGAGCCCCTCAAATCTGTTTTATTTTCAGTGTGAGGGTTGGGAAGTGGTTTCAGAGGTTCATTAACTCTTCCGGCTTCATGATGACCTTTGGAACCTTACTGTGGAATTCTGTTACCACGGTGACAGAAAATCAACATTAAAAATCAGAGCTAGTATGTATAGACATCTATAAAAGTCAGGACACATGGTGATTATCTTGGCAAATGTTAGCTATTAATTTTTATATTTTGTAAGAGAGAAAATTGAGACGACAGATAGAAATAGTCAATGAGACTGAAGATCTAATTTCATCTGTGCTTATCAATTACCAGGCAGTGGATGGTGTTCCACAGGCAGGTGGTGATGGATTCGTTTGGTCTGTGGCACAGTCAGTGATTAATCAAGGTAATATCACTGGTGGAGGCCTATGGTGAGGAAGATAATGGGAAGCAAAAGTGGTTGCTTGTCTTGTTGGGGCCTGGGCCTCTTCGACTCTTGAGATAAGACTGCTCAGTTGGCAAAATTTAGTTCTAAATTACACCTAGGCATGAGCTTTAGGATAGAGAGTGCAGAGAATCTAGAGTCTGAGACCTAGTTTAGATTCAGAGCACAGGCATAGAGCAGCTTAGGAGTGGGCAGGCATTCTCTCTGTTGCCGAACCTATGATGCAACCCTGGGTTGGGTGCCCTCTATTCACACACAGACTTGTCATAAAGCTCCAAGGACCTGAAGCATATTGTGTGCACACAATACTCTAGATGTGTGCAGTAGAGTACATGGAAATTCCTTAATAACGCTGAGCTGTTCTCTGCAAATGGTAGTGGATTTGTGGCTGGTGAGGACAGTGTTAAATTTACAAAGCAGCCCAAGGAGAGACTCACTTGTCATAAGGGAGACCAGGACTGATGGTAGGCACTTAACAGCATGTTCCAATTACAGCATTTAAATCTAATTGCATAGTCTGTTAATCTCTGTCAGTACGGCATCATTTAATATCATCACGGCAGCCTCTAATATCATGAGCAATGTGAGCCGAGCTGAGACTGTTGAAAAAGTTCAGGCCCAGGTCTTCATATCCCCTTTAATTCTCCCTGTCAATTATGCCGCAGTTGAGAGTTCAAATAAAGGTCTTGGGATCCGGATCGGAGCTACCTTTGAAGGGAGGCCTCCTGTAAATACACAGATTATATCAGAGCATCCAATATCTTGCTCTGGGTATTTGTGACAGGTTAGTTTGACTCGTCCCTTGGGTCTAACATACTACGGGCTTATTTCAAGCAGATATTGCAAATGCAATCTGTTCCATAGTTTATAGCTCTGGAAATAACGTGGTATTATTTGCACATGTGTTTTTCCCCTTTATAATTCCTCTGGCTCATGAAAGGTTGATGGGGAAAAGCTCAGGGCCTCAGTGAGCCCCTTTCCTTGTATATAGTTGGAAAAAAAAATGCTGTCATTTTATTTTCCTGAAGTTCTGGGGATCAAAACCACAGCCTTGTAAACGTCAGGCAAGTGCTCTATCACTAAGCTGACGCTGAGAGCTGATCTCACACAGACGATCTGGTCACAGACTAAAGTATTAAAACATAATTCTTAAAGAAGAAAGGTGTCTATTGGTGTTCAGGGAGCAGGAACGGGAGGGGAACAAGACCGTGCGAATATGACTGACATTCACAGTGTGCTGTGTGAAAAGGTCACGGTGAAAGCCATGACTTTTATGCAGATAGTATTTGCTACAAAGCAGCTCTCGAATAATAAAAAATGAAGTTTAGACTGTCTAAAGGCTATTTAAATACTAGGAGTCCATGAATGACTATCTCACTCATGTCCTGTTTAATTACATTCTGTCTGTGAGACCACGGGCAGGTTATTTACTCTCTCTGGCAAAGTTTTATATAAAAACTTTTGTCATAATGTAATGGCCTACCTGCAAAGTCATTATAACAATGCTCGGCACTTCTCTTGCCACACGGCTGCTTCTCAAAGCATTGGGGCCACAGACATAGAATAGAAGCCCTGGAATTGTGAACCCAAGCTAATCTTTGCGCTTCCCAGGCTATTATCTCAGGCCTTTTGCTACAGTTACAGAAAGGTGACTACTGCAGTTTGCTTACTGGAAATAAGTGAGGTTTGCAATTTCCCCCAACATGGGAGTATCCCGGATGGAATCTAGGAGAGACAGAGGCAAAGAGATTATCTCACTATGGAGAGAGCTTTTGGTAGGCCTCCATGTGGGGTGGGATACAAGCAGATGGGATAAGTAGTGTCTAGCAACCCACCACCCAGGTGAATCTTGCCTCTTTTCCCCTTCATTCCAGGGGAGGAGATATAAGCTGTTTTTGATCAGTGGCACACTGTGGGCCATGGAGCTAGCCATGGGGAACTCTAGGATCCTAGAAAAGCTTTCTTACCCATTTCAAAGCCATTCAAATGCAACTTCAGCTCCGATTTGTGTTCTCGTGAGTATCTGTATACCATGAACTGTAGCAATAACTGAAATGTGTTATATTTACATATTTACATATATTTATATAAAGCAATACTCATTCATTCATTCTGACTTGCAGCTTTTGTTTCTTGGTTTAGGATGGTTGTTTACATTTTTATGCATTTAGGTCTTGGAACTGAACTTTCAGTGCTGAGTGGGCTGAGTAGAGCGGAGATGTTGGGCGGGACCTTACAATTGATTCAATTCAGGCAGAGCAAAGCAAAGAAGTGGTTGAAGGGCTGATTTTGCTTTTTCACTGATTCCTTTTCAGAAAATTTTTCTAGAACTTTTGTAATCTGATGTTCTTATGAGTGAGAAGAAAAAAAAATAAAACTCCCGTGCTGCTTCTTTGGGATTGTTCTTCATTTTTAGAAGAGACAGTAACAGCAGCTTCAGTACCTATGGCTTCCCGAGCCACGGTGTTGTCCAATTGCCTTTTAAATATTTGTGTTTACACTCATAGATCAGTGGTGCTCTCAACACTCGTCCAAGAAGCATCTTTTCGCGGTGGGTGGTAGTTAATTCAGAGAATCATAACTGTTCAAAATGCTGGGAACAAGTGACTATAAATGCTCAGCCAAAGATGGGGCATTCAAACCAATATTCTACCTCTTCCAGCCCCAAGAATGTTGACAGAAATGGGGCCAAAGGAATGAAAGAGCTGGAGGAGGGCTGTGAAATGTTGGTTTCTGGACATGACTTGCACATTACACATATGAACTCATAGCAGCTCTGGTCACCTGCACAAGGCCTGTATAAGATCAGGCCAGTTAAAAATTCCAGCATGAATAAGGAAGTGGCTACTGAGGCCATACTCTTAGCTGGGGAGTTGTGGCTGTTGCAGGGAGGGAGAGACATTTTTCTTTGGAGAGGTGGCAACTAGTTGATTACATATTGCCCCTGTGGATGGCTCCACACTCATGCACAGATGCACAGTAGTAATCAAACTTAGTGGTTTATAAATTTATCTGTAATAGGATGTGGATTTTGGAGGGAGATGTGTTTGAGGGCTTTGAGATCAAGGAAGAGCCCCATTGGCCATATTTACTACCTTAACTAGACTAGAGGAACCCTACAAGGGCTTGGTAACATGTCTTAGCACTTTTAAAGGCTTTCATTACTATTTCAGTGATGACTGCTGTCTAATCCCTGCTAGTGATGAGCAGTAAAAAATCTCTTATAACAGAAAGAACTAAAAATATTTTCCTTTTGGGTAGTGGGATATATTTGAAACAATAATTGTTAATTAAATCCAAGTGAGAGTTAGTTATAGAAAGAAAGAGATGACCCCATAGATGCAGGCAGACTGGGGAAAGTTGGTCTGAGATGAGGAAAGAAAAACAATAGTGTCAAAGAAGCCAGGCTTTCTTCTCTTTAGGTAAATCAGCTTGTCCTTGAATTTTACTTTGGAACCTACTGTGTGATGCCAAGAAAATGAATCAGCCATTGATAATATCGATGTCCCCACTCTAAAAGGATCTGATCATTATTGTTACATACATTTAAAAATGGTTATCATAGGTTCTGAGTATGCACATAAATATGCTAGAGGGAAGTAAATTGTCTGGGGGCAACTCCCACCTGGGAAGGCTATCTGCTACTGCTTTGTCTTCTTAGGTTAAAGGAACAGCTGTTGTCAATGAACAGCCTTAGTTCAGGGAAGTTTGCAGAGCATGGCTCCAAAACCACTTTCTGACAACCCTTCTTTGTTGTGTGGTGGGAAAGATTAGGATGCACTTTGGAGAATGAGTTTTGTGGAGAGTGTCATTTAGCCTGCTTTTCCTTTCTGGGGCTTTTCCTTTCTTTTCTCCTGGGGCTCCTGCCAGAAGGGAAAATCAGTCACTCATTTTTCAGATGGATGTCTATTAGATTTGACATCTTTTGAACCTTGGAATTTAGAGACAAAATGTGTAAAACCATGGAAAAGTGCAAAGACTATTCTATTTATTATGCTAAGTTCTCAAGAAATGGGGGAAAATCCTGTCTTCTGGGAGGGTAGGTACAAAGTGGAGGTCATTAGAGACTAATGCTAATACTAGAGAATACAAACTGAGTTAAGACTGAAGATGTTCCCTGTTGTTTTGGGGCTCACCTGCAAAGAGCCAGATCCATGCCACTGAAGTACCTATTTCTAATTACTTTCATCACAATGCTAGGGAATGGAAGTGACACAGTAATGGTTTTCCAGCTGCTAGTGTACCCCTCACATTCTCCTGGGACAGAGATTGCTCCCCTACTCACTCTACCCCATGTTAGCACAAGGCATGAAAAAGAGACAAGCAGCACATGGCTGTAAAATGAATGGTCAAAGCTGAGCACAGCCTCTTTCCCTCTTGTTTTAGTGGTCCTCATAGCTACCAGACAGTGGATGCAGGGATGGGAGGGTTGGATCCCAATGATGGATTGAGAAGTTTTACCTGAAATGAACTTGAGACAAGAATAGTTGGATTCATCCACATGTTGCTGAATGTAGCTGATATTGTTGAGTGGTTACCTGATTAGTTTAACATACCAGAGAACCCTCTCTACCTTGTCTCACTCTACTCCTCCACCAGGACATGATGGTGGCACTGATACTTGAAGCAGTTGATGTTATCAGGAGAAGTCAAACTGTCTTTGGCTGGAGGTGTAGCTCAGACATAGAACTTGCGTGCCTGTGTGGAGCTTTGGCTCTGATCTCTAGTATATAAAGCAAAAACAGCCTCACTCAGAGTCCCCTTGAACAGGTGCATCTAGTTGTAGGAATTTGGAAAGTACTCATAATTTTATGACTGTTATTTTTGTCCTTGGATATTTAAATGGCCATCTCGAATTTGTCAGAAACATTGATATATATATGCTAGAGGTAGAGAAAGGAGACAGTATATCTGCATGGGTGAGCATCTCACCATAGTTAGCAAGGGCAAGATGATAAGAGTGGGCTTCAGGTACAAAAGCTCAAAGTGAGGAACTAAGGCAGTGGGGTGTGTGTAGGTAAAATGGAAATATTGCATAACAGCTTCCTGTTTTTGTGGTGTAAATATTCCTGCCATAGCTAGCAATAAAGATGTTACCAAATGAAGATGTGAGGGGGAAAAATGGTCACCATAAGCTCTTGTGAGACATATCTAGTTTCCTCTAGCTCTCAGGTGTGTGTGTGTGATGCACATACACATGCACAAATGTTTGCACACACGTACCTCTGAGCCTCTGAGTGTATCAGAAGAATCTTCTTTGGAGAAGGTAGCCTTCATCCCGAGTCTCAAGGGATGGATAGAATTAACCTGACCCAACAGTGGGCAAGGTACCTCCAGGTACAGGAGGACTTAGGAGGAAGGGAGAAAAATAAGCCACGCTGCTGGTTTGAAGACAGAGAAAGGGGCAAGAAGCCAAGAAATGTTGGCAGTTTCTAAAGTCTAGAAAGGAAAGGAAAAAGGAAAGGAAACAGATTCTTCCCTCGAGTGTCTAGAAGGAGCATCTTGATTTTAGTTCAGTGAAACTAATATCTGACTTCTGACCTCCAGACAGCTGGTTAACAAGTTCATGTTGGAGCTACCATTTGTTTGAGTTATTTCTATGACTTGGTCCATCAGTCATGGCAAACCGGTAAGGGCCAGCCATTAAAAGGAAGCAGGGCACCTGGTGACAAGAACCTTGATTGTGGGTCACAGTGCCTCACTTAGAGTCATGGCCTGCCTCTGCACAGCCTCATCATTGTAGGCAAGTCACTACTTCAACTCCATTTTTAAAGTGAGGAGATTTTACCTACTTCATGGGTTGTGTGGGGACTTGTGAAATGAGGTTTACATCGTCCTGAGTACCCAGCGAGCAGCTTGTAAAGGCTTGCTACACTTTCTCTTTAGACTATTGCCCTTCCCTCATCTCTTTACACCCTGATCCAGGCACTCCTGCTTCCTGGCTGGGAACGAAACTGTAGATTGTGTTAGGGATAAATGGACACAATTTCTGCTATGACTTTTATGGGCAGAAAGAATGTCAGGTGCAAAAATCTAGTCCTCGACAAACCTCGGAGATGCAGAATAGTTTTTGTCTCTAAATTCTCACGTGGCATAAAAATGAGCCACTGTATTTAATCCAGCCAAGTAAAGAGTTAAGAGTTTTCTATCCTTCCCATCTTCCCTCTACCCCACTCCATACAATTTTTTTTTTTTTGGTACACTCTGGCTGTTTTTCTCCATGATTTGGAGTCAGCCTGTCTGTCCTCCTCCCAAGAAGGAGCAGCTGAACAGCTGTGAAAACAATGGCGCAGCGGAGGAGAGCTGTGATTAGTGTGGGGCTAGGGGCAGTCTGGAAGCCACCAGGCCCATTTCCCACATCAGCGAGCAGCCCTGGAATCTGGGGATCACATGACCTGCTTGGCAGTGGTGGGCTTGCTCCCAGGCTCCCACTCCCACCTCTCATCCTGCTCCCAGGCAGCCTCCAGAAACAGGTTTTTGTTTTCTTTCTCTTTTTCCCTCCAAGTCTCAGGGACTGCTGCATAAACACAGTGTTGCTAGGCAGCCTTAAAGCCTCCTTTCATCCTGCATCCCAGGAAATGCAGGCCAGGCAAATTCGCCCCAGTGTACTTACAGTGGATTTCCTCCACAGAGCCAGTCCTTCTGGCCCCAGGCTTTGCTGCCAGAAGCTGAGCATCTGTCCTGTATATTTGATATGCTAGATTTGGATAATGTATAGGCAGGTTTAGAGATTCCCCACCCATTATATACCCTTCACTCTGGGGGCTGTGAATTCAAAAATACTTAATTATACCTTCTGCAAATCAAACCTTTGAAGAACGAAGATTTGGTCACTGCTCCACTCCATGAACTTCCTAAGTGCTCTCTTGCCCTCACCCTTCTGTTTTCTTGCCACTGTAGAGCACACCTGGACATCTATATGTGTTCCCCTCAAATTCATGACCTCTTACTAGTATAATTGTTACACACACACACACACACACACACACACACACACACACCACTGGGTCCATTTGGTGTTGGTCATATGTATATGTGTTATGGCTAACCATTTGGGACTGGATAACCTATTGGGGCTCATACCCAGAGAAAACTGATTCTCCTCTCAGCAGCTTTTGATTGCCTATAGCTCTTCATCTAGGCGTGGGGTCTTGTGAAATTTCTCCCATCCATGATGACATTTTGACTGGTATGGTCATTATGCAGGTCTTGTTTAGGCAATCATGTTGATGTTTCATGAGGGCAGCTTCCCTGCCATGTCTAGGTGACACTTTCTCACAGCAGTCATCCTGGTCCTCTGGCTCTTAAAATCTTCGTGCCTCTCTTCTACTTTGGAGTCTCCTATTCTACACTGAGGCACATTTTTTTACTTCTCCTTTCCTAAGGGTCAGTTGAATGTTGCTGATGATCTAGGTCAGACTTGGCTGAAGTCATTTGGGCTTGTTCCTACATCCAGGACCAGATGGAGAGAACTGGCTAAGTCTGGCTGGTCTTGAACATCCTCTACCTCTTGGCTAGCTATTGACTGCAACAGTAGCAATGGCTGTACCTTTTCATCTAGCAGCAAGCGATCACAAGGTGTATGGGAACATTCTATGACCAGTAGAAATTAGAAAATGTGGTCAGACACTTGAGTTCCAGACTCAGAATTTTGCTTCCTGCTATATTCCTCAGCTAGAGCAGTGCATGTCTGATCTAGGTGTAAAGGATGGAGACATACACTTTACCCCTTGTTAGATGAAGTGCAAAGAGTTGCAGATATCTTTTGTTATATACTCCACAAACCTGTGTGTTTGGGCTCCAAATAAATGATCTTACAGGGCGGCCATTAATTTTTCTTCTTATTTTTAAGGGGGAGAAACTGAAGTTCAAAGATGCTATAAAGCTAGCTGAAGACTTCTTGCCTATTAGGTGAATCCAGACATATGCGACTCCAAAGCCTACATTTTATGCAATGCCTGATTGGTTGACTCAGGTTTGAGGTGTGTGAGATGTAGAACTTGAAGGCAGATGGGACATCTGTAGATGAATTTCTAACCAATCTTATTAAATAAGAAACACAGAGCCAAATACAGGGGTGCAAGCCATAGGGATCAGAGCAATAGTGATAGCCACCAAACTAACCTTAGCTCACCACACTGCTGTCGCTTCCCAAGAGAACTGAACCAGCTTCTTCCTATCTAAACTGTGCCTTTATTGCCTTGCTGTTCTGCCTTCTCATTGGCTCTTAACCCAGCCACCTTACTTCCCCATCACTGCCTGTCTATACAGACCTCCAAGTCTCTATGGTTGGTACTGGGATTAAAGGCTTGTATCACCATGCTTGGCTGTGTCCTTGAATACACAGAGACTCTGCTTGCCATGTGATCAGATTAAGGGCATGTGCTACCACCACCTGACTTCTGTTTATGGCTGGCTATGACCTCTGATCTCCAGGCAAACTTTATTTATTAACATACAAATAAAATATCACCACATTTCAGCACAAATAAAATATCACCACAGACATCAATGTTGGTCTGCTCCATGAGCTGGCCGACATGAATGCCATAGGCCACTGTGATTTTTAACTATACCTTGGCAACCAACACAGACTTCCCAGCTGATATGCTTTTGCCAAATCAGGGGCAAAAAACCAAAATAAAACAGAAAACCACCACCACTGAAGGCATTATCATCATTCCCATCAATCAGAACAGAGAAATTTGAAACACACACACACACACACACACACACACACACACAAAACCACAATTTGATAAGGAGAGGTAACCCTTCAAACTGTCTTAACCCAGCACAGTGAAAACCTTGTTACTTTGTCTTTAGTTTCCCTTATTTTGGTGTGGGTCAATGATAGCTTTATGCTGGGTGGAGGTAGGTGTTTTGGATCCACAAACCTAGATGCTCCTGCACTTGTTGTAGCATGACTTCCCCATCAGCATCGTTTTTAAAAATTCTTTAAAATTTATTCTTCTCTCATACATTGTGTTCCCACCATAGTTTCTCCTCCCTCCTCCCCTTCTAGTCCCTTCCTCCTTTCTTCCTCCATCTACTCTTCCTCTCTTTGCCTTCAGAAAAGGACAAGCCTCTCAGGGATATCAACCAATCACGGCATATCAAGTGGCAATAAGATGGGGCACCTCCCCTCATATTAAGGCTGGACAAGGAAACCCAGCAGGAGGAAATGTTTCCCCAAAGCAGGCAGAAGAGTCAGAGGCGGCCCCCATTCTCACTGATTGGAGTCCCACAAGGAGACCAAGCTGTGCAACTATAAGATACATGCAGAAGGCCTAGTTCAGACCCATGCAGGCTCCCTGATCATCAGTTCAGTCTCCATGAGCCCCTACGAGCCCAGGTTAGGTGATGCTCCATCAGCATTCTTTATACATGGTCTTTCACTCATTGCCTCCATTTCTTTCTTTTTTTTTATTAAGAGATTTTCTATTCATTTTATATACCAACCACAGGTTCCCCTGTCCTTCCCCCTCCCACGACCTAGTCTTTCCCTCCAACCCACCCTCAATTCCCACCTCCTCCAAGGCCAGGTCTCCCATAGGGAGTCAGCAGAGCCTGGTACATTCAGTTGAGGCAGGTCCAAGCCCCTCCTCCCTGCACCAAGGCTGTGCAAAGTGTCTCACCATAGACACTAGACTCCGAAAAGCTGGCTCATGTACTAGGGACAGGTCCCAGTCCCACTGCCTTGGGGCACCCTATATAATTCAAGCTCAACAACTGTCTTGCTTATCCAGAGAGCCTAGTCCAGTACCATGGGGGCTCCTCAGCTATTGGTCCACAGTTCATGCATTTCCACTAGTTTGGCTAGTTGTCTCTGTACTTTTTCCAGTCATGGTCTCAATATCCCTTGCTCATAGAATCCCTCCTCTCTCTCACTGATTGGACTCCTGGAGCTCTGCCTGAGACGCAGCCATGGATCTATGCATCGGCTTCCATCAGTCACTGGATGAGGGTTCTATGATGACAATTAGGGTATTCAGCCATCCGATCACCAGAATATGCCAGCTCAGGCACCCTCTTGACTATTGCCAGTAGTCTATGGTAGAGTCATCCTTGTGGATTCCTGGGAACCTTCCTAGCACTCTGCTTCTCTCTATTCCCATGGTGTCTTCATTTATCATGGTATCTCTTTCCTTGCTCTCTCACTCTCTTCCTGTTCCAGCTTGAGCCTCCCACTCCTCTAAGCTCTCATCCCTCATCCCTTGCCCTCCATTACCCCCCCACTCACTCCCAGTTTGCTCATGTAGATCTCATCCTTTTCTCCATCCCTGGGCTATTCATGTGCCCTTCCTAGGGTCCTCCTTACCAGCTAGCCACCCTGGAGCTGTGGGTTGCAGTCTGGTTATCCTTTGCTTTATATCTAGTATCCACTTATGAGTGAGCACATACCATATTTGTCCTTCTGGGTCTGGGTTACCTCACTCAGGATGATATTTTCTAGTTTCATCCATTTGCCTGCAAATTTTATGATGTCATTGTTTTTCTCTGCTGAGTAGTACTCCATTGTGTATATGTACCACATTTTCACTATCCATTCTTCAGTTGAATGACATCTAGGTTGTTTCCAGGTTCTGGCTATTACAAATAATGCTGCTAGGAACATAGTTGAGCATGTGTCTTTGTGGTATGATTGAGCATTCCTTGGGTATATGCCCAAGAGTGGTATAGCTAGGCCCTGAAGAAGATTGATTCCCAATTTTCTGAGAAACCGCTATACTGATTTCCAAAGTGACTGTACAAGTATGCACTCCCACCAACAGTGTAGAAGTGTTCCCCTTGCTCCACATCCTCTCCAACATAAACTGTCTTCAGTGTTTTTGATCTTAGCCATTCTGACAGGTATAAGATGGTATCTCAGAGTCATTTTGATTTGCATTTCCCTGATAACTAAGGATGTCGAGCAATTCCTTAAATGTCTTTCAGCTATTTGAGATTCTTCTGTTGAGAATTCTCTGTTTAGCCCCATAACCCATTTTTTAATTAGACTGTTAGGTATTTTGATGTCTAATTTCTTGAGTTCTTTATATATTCTGGAGATCAGCCCACTGTCAGATGTGGGGTTGGTGAAGATCTTTTCCTATTCTGTAGGCTGTCATTTTGTCTTATTGATCGCGTCCTTTGCCCTACAAAAGCTTCTCATTTTCAAGAGGTCCCATTTATTAATTGTTGCTCTCGGTGTCTATGCTACTGGTGTTATATTTAGGAAGTGATCTCTGGTGCCAATATGTTGAAGACTACTTCCTACTTTCTCTTCTGTCAGTTCAGAGTAACTGGATTTATGTTGAGGTCTTTGATCTACTTGGACTTTAGTTTTGTGCATGGTGACAGATATGGATCTATTTGCAATCTTCTACATGTTGACATCCAGTTATGCCAGCACCATTTGTTGAAGATGCTTTCTTATTTCCATTGTACAGTTTTGGCTTCTTTGTCAAAAATTAGGTGTTTAATGTCAGGGTCTTCAATTTGATTCCATTGGTCCACATGTCAGTTTTTTATGCCAGTATCAAGCAGTTTTTATTACTCTTTGTTTCTATTTCATTGACTTCAGCCCTCAATTTGATGATTTCCTGGCATTGATTCCTCCTGGGCGAGTTTGCTTCTTTTTGTTCTAGAGCTTTCAGGTGTGCTGTTAAGTCACTAGTGTGAGATTTCTCCATCTTCTTTATGTGGGTATTTAGTGCTATGAATTTTCCTCTTAGCACTGCTTTCATAGTGTCCCATAAGTTTTGGTATGTTGTACTTTCATTTTTATTGAATTCTAGGAAATCTTTAATTTCTTTCTTTATTTCTTCCTTTACCCATTGTTGATTCATTTGGGCATTGTTCATTTTCCATGAGATGGTAGGCTTTCTGTAAATTTTGTTCTTGTTGAAATCTAACTTTAAGCCACAGTGGTGTGATAAAATACAGGAGGTTATTCCAATTTTTTTTGTATCTGTTGAGATTTGCTTTGTGACCCAGCATGTGGTCAGTTTTAGAGAAGGTTCCATGGGGTGCTGAGAAGAAGGTATATTCTTTTTTGTTAGGGTGGAATGTTCTGTAGATATCTATTAAGTCCATTTGAGTCACAACTTCTGTTAGGTCCCTTATTTCTCTGTTAAGTTTCAGTCTGGCAGATCTATCCAGTGGTGAGAGTGGGGTGTTGAAATCTCCCACTACTAGTATATGGGGTTTGATGTGCGATTTAAGCTTTAGCAATGTTTCTTTTACAAATGTGGATGCCCTTGTATTTGGGGCATAAATGTTCAGAATTGAGACTTCATCTTGGTGGATTTTCCCTGTGATAAGTATGTAATGTCCTTCCTGATCTCTTTTGATTGATTTTAGTTTGAAGTCTATTTTATTAGATATTAGGATAGCTACACCAGCTTGCTTCTTAAGTCCATTTGATTGGAAAGTCTTTTCCCAGCCTTTTACTCTGAGGTAGTGTCTGTCTTTAAAGTTGAGGTGTGTTTCTTTCTTTCTTTTTTTTTTTTCTTGGTTTTTCGAGACAGGGTTTCTCTGTGTAGCTTTGTGCCTTTCCTGGAGCTCACTTGGTAGCCCAGGCTGGCCTTGAACTCACAGAGATCCACCTGGCTCTGCCTCCCAAGTGCTGGGATTAAAGGCGTGAGCCACCAGCGCCTGGCTTGAGGTGTGTTTCTTGTATGTAGCAGAAGAATGGATCCTGTTTTCATATCTATACTGTCAGTCTGTGTCTTTTTATAGGCAAATTGAGACAATTAATATTAATGGATATTAATGACCAGTGATTGTTAATTCCTGTTAGTTTTTGTTGGTATGTTGTGTGTTTCTCTTCTTTGGTATTTGTTGGTGTGAGATTATCTATTGCCTGTATTTTCATGGCTGTATCTAACTTCCTTAGGTTGGATTTTTCCTTTTAGTGCTTTCTGTAGGGCTGGATTTGTGGATAGGTATTAAATCTGTTTTTTTTTTTTTTTCGAGACAGGGTTTCTCTGTGTAGCTTTGCACCTTTCCTGGAACTCACTTGGTAGCCCAGGCTGGCCTTGAACTCACAGAGATCCGCCTGCCTCTGCCTCCCGAGTGCTGGGATTAAAGGCGCGCGCCACCACCGCCCAGCTTAAATCTGTTTTTATCATAGATTATTTTGCTTATTCCATCTATGGCAATTGATAGTTTTCCTGGTATAATAGTCTGGGCTGGTATCATGGTCTCTTAGTGTTTGCATAACATCTGTCCAGCACCTTCTGGCTTTCAGAGTCTCCATTGGGAAGTCAGGTGTTATTCTGATGGGTCTGCCTTTATATGCTACTTGACCTTTTTCCTTTGCAGCTCTTAATATTTTTCTTTATTCTATATGTTTAATGATTTGATTATTATATGGCAAGGGGTCTTTTTTTGGATCCAGTCTATTTGGTGTTCTGTAATCTTCTTGTACCTTCATAGGCATTTTCTTCTTTAAGTTGGGAAAGTTTTCTTCTATGATTTTGTTGAATATATTTTCTATGCCTTTAAGTTGGTATTCTTCTCCATCTTCTATCCCTATTATTCTTAGGTTTGGTCTTTTCATGGTGTCCCAAATTTCCTGGACATTTTGTGTTATAACTTTGTTGGCTTTAATGTTTTCTTTGACTGATGAATCTATTTCCTCTATTGTATCTTCAACACCAGAGATTCTCTTTTCTATCTCTTGCATTCTGTTGGCTATGCTTACATATGTAGTTCCTGTTAGTTTACTCAGATTTTCCATTTTCAGCCTTCCCTCAGTTTGTGTCTTCTTTATTGCCTCTATTTCAGTTTTCAAATCTTGGGCTTTTTTTATTCACCAGTTTAATTGCTTTTTCTTGACTTTCTTTAAGGGGTTTATTGATTTCTTCCAATTTTTTGTTTGTCTTTTCTTCAAATTCTTTAAGGGTAGTTTTCATTTCCTCTTCAAAAGCTTCTATCATCTTCTTAAAGTCATTTTTAAGGTCTGTTTCTTCTGCTACTTCTGCTTTGGGATGTTCAAGTCTTGCTGATAGAGCACCACTAGGTTCTGATGGTGCCATATTGGTCTTTATGTTGTTGACTGTATTTTTGCACTGACATCTACCTATCTCTTCCTCCACTCTGTGAAAGTGATGTCTGTGTCTGAGGGAGTCTCTTTTGGTCTGGTTGATACTCTTGGTCTAATGGGAGCTCTTGGTCTAACCCGGGCTTTTGGTCCAATCTGTTCCCAATCGGTGCAGGGTGTGCTTATGTCTCCGGTTTTCACTGGTGTTATAGGGGGCTGCTTTCTTGTCAAGGGGGTGGGGGAAGAGGCAGCTGCCCGGTCTCTGGGGCTCTAATGGCTGTTCCCAAGCAGTGCAGGGTAGGCTTATGTCTCCGATTTTCACTGGTGTCACAGGGTGCCTCCATTTCCTACAGATTCGATTTCTATAGAGCTCAGTTATTAGAATAATTCATTCTCTTTTTAGATAGCAGTCCAAGATTATGTTTTTATTATATAAAACCTGAATCCTCTCCGTGACTTTCCATCAGCTGAAATTTACTTTTGGGTCCTCGGCTAGAAAAGGTGAGCACGCTATGGAGTTTAGAAAGAGCTGCGTGAAACTTCCTGTGCTCTCTTTAGTTTCTCTCATCTCCGTTCCCATAGCATTGGCTGAGCGTTATCTGCACTTGATCTTCTGTCCGACTCCAATCAGTTTCCCTCTGTCTACCTGTATGCGAATGTAGAGCTCAACTGTAATCAGCTTGGCTGGTCCTCTGCAATAGATCATGATGTCGATTACATTTTTCTATGTATGATTCTCCTATTAATGAGATCAGTTTTTATAAAAGACATTATCAAGTTGTTGACTCAGGTCTCAAGTTTAAGTTGCAATTTCTGTATAGATAAGAAGTGAAGCCGGGCGGTGGTGGTGGTGGTGGTGGTGGTGGTGGTGGTGGTGGTGGTGGTGG